>LDKF01000192.1:27784-45540 GCA_001026735.1 Rotylenchulus reniformis | reverse complement strand
TCTATAATGAAATGGGAATCATTATCAGAACCTTCAATAACCATTGGGACAAAACGCGATGAGAACGGGGGAATTATATGTAGGTCGGAGACGCGAACAACATTAAATTCCGGTTCCTTATTGTTGATTAAGCCGGGAGAAAATTGGAAAATTTCTCGCGAGATGGAATTTCCTATGTAAAAGCCAAGGGAATGTAGCGCGCCAGTTCCGAGAACAAGATCATAAGCGAATTTGGAGCGCGTAATTAAACAGGAGACTTTGCATTCATAGTTGCGAACTTTTATAGGTATTTCTATACTTCCTACAAGCTCAATGCGAGATCCCGTAAATGAAGCCACACCAAATGGAATACGATTTGAGCCGGAGTTTGGAATGAATCCCCAGTCCATCAGATCCAAAGTCATTTCTTTAGTCAGGTTATAAAGAAATTCCGGGCTAATTATGTTCGCTTCAGCCCCCGAATCGATTAATGCACGGGCAGGGAAACCATGGACCTCACATTCTTGGATAATGCACTTGGATACAACCGGAAGGGCAGGGTTCGATGCAGGAAAATGTTCAGCATGAATGGAAAGGTTATTGAAAAACTTTTCATATTCAGGAATTTCTTTTTGGCCCATGTGTCCGATTGATACAGCATTATCCGTAACTGGGGTGGGATCAGGTTCCGAAATCAAAATCGGGTTGGTATTGGCTGGAGGGTGATGTGGAACCCGGTTTAAAGGAAGTGCATTGCTTCCCGAAGCTGCATTTTGTCCGAATCCGGAATTAAATCCATTGTTCGGATACCCAGGATTGTTGAAGGTTGGCATTTGGTTCGGGATATTTGAATATGTGGGTTGGTTTCCCCATTGATTGCCTTGGTTCGGGTTTGGATGATTATTTCTAGGACCATTGAATCGCCATTGGCCCCTTTGGAATTGGTTTGGATTGGATTGAGGAGTGGTTTTGTTCATGTTCCGATCGCCATTTTGGTTCCCCCGAGGCTGGTCTCTAGATTGGATACGTGCCTTGACTTTCTCAGGGTCCGTCAGGCTTAGGCGGGTGGCTACCATGACCAATTCATCAAAGGACTGTGAGGGTTTGGACTGGCATTCTAGAAAGCGAGCAATTTCTGGGTCATTAATATTGGTCACAAAATATTTTTTGGATAGTTCATCCAATTGATGTTCGGAAAGTCCCGGATGCGCACACCGCACTAAGCGTTGCATGCGTTCCGAGTACTTGACTAGATCCTCATCCTTAGCCCGGGTTGAAAAGTGAGTCAGTTCCATAAAAGAACTGGCCTCTTTGGTGTCGGTTTCCCTAAGAATTGACAGGATTTCGGTTTGGATAACCCCAAAAGGTGCCTCATTTCCGAATTTAGAAAGCGCTATGCTCAAGGCTTTTAGTGCTTTCCCTTTGAATTTCACTTTCATGATGTTCACTTTCCGTTCTTTTTCCCATCCCGGGGTATAAAGTTCAAGGATTGAAAAGAATTCGGATGCCCTATCGCGACCCTCCATGCCGGTAAGAGTCGGTAAGTCCCTAACCACATTCGCATAAGAACTTGCAAGTTGGAGCTCCAAAAGTTTCCTTTGGAGTTGGGAATCATTGGACTGGGACGAGGAAGGAATAGGTTGGACAGGGATGGGCTGATAGTATACCGGTTGGTATTGGACCTGAACCGGTTGGGCTTGGACATAGGGATGTATGTTCTGGATTTGTTGCGGAATTTGTGGATGGGGGACGGGAGGTAGTCCATGCGGTGCCAAATTTGGATTGGCTCCGATAATTGGGATGTTCGGGTTTTGGTCTTGGATAGGATTTGGATTCATTGGAACTTGGGGAAGGAACGAAATATGCGGAGAATTTTGGGTCTCCTGATCATTGGGTACATTCACGAAATTCAGACCAGTGGAAGCAAATTGAGGGTTGCCTATCCACTGGTTAACCTGACTCGGGTGGACTCTATATGGATCTGATGGATCATGGGAATTCGGGTCCACTCCGGGACTTAATAAGTCAAGGGCTGGAGCATTGGGGATCGGGACTACATTTTGAATTGGAGTACCCATCATTGGAGCTATGTCCTGCTGGATCCCACTTGGTTGGTCTTGTAGGGCCCCCGAGTTATTAAAAGTCCAAAATTCGCCAAAATTTTCATGATTTTGGATTGGGCTCGGCATTTGCAGAGGTATGGGCAGTATGTTCGGGTTTACCCCCCTTCTATGTGGCAATGGTCTAAGGTCGTATTGGTGGACAGGATGGAGTGGGGGGTTTGGGTCTACATTTTGTAAAATCGGGATACGGTTCCGATTTATGTTTGGGTTCGGGATCGGATTTTGGATTTGACCCTCACCCCCCAACAAACCTCCATCCTGTCTTGCCACCACATTCGGTTCATTCATGTGGGGATTTTGCACCTGTTGGACCGGGGCAACTTGCATTGCTTGCTGACCCGGGTTTCGGTTCCGGTATGCTAGCGGATGCACTTGGGCCCACCTGAAATTATTGCCACCTTGGTGTGGCTGCATTGATCCTGAAAAAAATTTAAGGCGGGTTTGGGTCCTAGATGAGTCCTAGATGAGTAGAGAAAGTTTAGGGTTTTTTCGACCTAAACTTTTATCTGTGGATTTTGTTGAAAAGTTTAGGATTTTTTCAACCTAAACTCGGATATATGGAATTTCGGGGCACTAAAAAATTAGAAATCAGGGTTTGACCTTAATTCCTAAAAATAATAATGCAAAGTCTCCTTCGAAATAAAAATTGCTTCGCGAAATTGGGAAATATTCGCTCGCTCGCAACTCGGCTGTTAACCGAAAGGTCAGTTGGTCGTAGCACGAGGAGGCGCCACGTAGAATATTTTCGGGGTCGGGGTGGTGGAAAGACGGGGTTCTAGGGTTTTCGGGTTGGATCGGGAAAAGGGAGGAATCAAGGGTCGGCCTGGGCCGAATGTCCAAAATATATGAGTAAGAACTCGGCGGATCCAGAGGAGAGCCGCAAAAATCAAATAAACGGAAGAGAGTAAGATAAATATTTATTTATTCTTTTTTATCCAATTAAGGACAAAATTAATGGCGTCATCAGACTGAATAAAAAATGTGAATGGAAAAAATGATGATAAATAAATGGGATGAAATGTCATCGAATTATGGCGGAATATCCCAAAATCCAAATTCTTCCCAAATCCCATCACGACTCAAAGATGTTTTTAATTCGAATTTCCATTTGATTCTTATTAACAAAAATTAGTATTTCATACTATACTAGCAGATTTCTGTGCCGCCCGTATTTCATACTGGCAAATTTCAGTGCCGCCCGTATTTCATACGGGCAGATTTCTGTGACGCCAGTATTTCATACTGGCAAATTTCAGTGCCGCCCGTATTTCATACGGGCAGATTTCTGTGACGCCAGTATTTCATACTGGCAAATTTCAGTGCCGCCCGTATTTCATACGGGCAGATTTCTGTGACGCCAGTATTTCATACTGGCAAATTTCAGTGCCGCCCGTATTTCATACGGACAGATTTCTGTGACGCCAGTATTTCATACGGGCAGATTTCTGTGCCGCCAGTATTTCATACTGGCAGATAACCGAACTTGCTCTCAATTTTCAGGCGGTCAAGCATTTTGCTGTCGGGTTAAAAACAGATTACAGTAGTAATGTTTTTTCCACCCTGCAGAGGGAAATTACAAAAACATCTGAAGCGAAAAAAAGTGTTCGTTGAAACGAGAGAATGCTCATGAAAAAGTGTTGAAGAAAACGAAAAGAGTGCTCATGAAAAAGAAAATGAGTGCTCATTGGTACTGTAGCACGACCGCTAACTTTTGGGTAGAAAAAACATTACTAGTGTATTCGATGCATTTGTTGATTTGTTGTGTAAAAATTACAATGTTGTGTAATAAAATGACGAGAATTATCGATTTTGAGTCCCGAGACTCAAAAAAAGTTTGAGTCCCAAAATGGGCCGTCTTCATAAAATTAAAAAAATAGTCTCTCGATAGAAATGGACTTTTCTAGGATCTTTTGAAGCGAATTCCTTCTTGCAAAATAGCACATAAAAAGTGGATAAATCGAGGAAAAAGAAACAAACAACAATAGTTTAACATGGAATGTTTTCGCGTCATAAAATCATAGCGCCGAAAATAAAAATTGATTTCTACAGGATTTTTACCCCGATTTTAGTAGCGCCCCGAAATGAGTACGCTGTGTACTAGCGGGTTTCTCGCCTGTATGAAGATTCTGTAGCCCCAAACAGGTTAAAAATTATTTTCTCATAATCAGCTACTAGAGGGTTTTTTGGGAAAAATTCGGTCTTAATCAACGCAACTAAGGTTTTTGCATAGATCTATCCACAAACATTTTAGGTCTCGGTCTAAAATTCGAAACTGGGATCGAAAAACGTCTGAAAAATGAGGCTGGTTCAGCTTTTGGACCAATAAAAAACATTTTTAATGTAGAGAACATTATTTTGAACAGGGATCCCATATTTTTTTTCTGAAAATAAGCAGTCATGACCCTAAAAATAAGCATTTCGCTGGGACGAGCAAAATCAATTTAAATCCTCCATTTTTGAGGTCGAGCGAGAACTTTGAAACGAAAAGCAATGTTCGAGTTATAATTCGATTCATTCGAAACCTAAAGAAACGAGCGTGATGTCAAAAAATAGAGCTAATTATTATTAGTTGCAAAAAGAGCCTAAACCCATCCGAATTGGCCCAGTCTAAAAAAAGTTATGGCTCAATTGCACTTTAGCCGTCCTTAAAACTTTTAACCGTCCTTAAAAAAGTAGTCTGTACGAAAACTTTTTTGTTAGACTTGTTAGACCAAAAGTATAAAAGACAACATTGTTCAGAATTTCATGCTGATTCTAATGGTATAAAAATATTTCTGAAATTCTAACAAAAATGTCGAAAAAATCGGCAGACTACTTTTTAAGGACGGTTAAAAGTTTTAAGGACGGTTAAAAGTTTTAAGGACGGCTAAAGTGCAATTGAGCCAAAGTTATGGCCAAAATAATCATTCGTGCGAGCATTTTTTGTAAATTGGCCGATACGTGTGATATTTTGGCCATAACTTATTTTAGACTGGGCCAATTCGGATGGGCCTAGGCTCATTTTGTAGCTAATAATTAGCTCTATCTTTTCAGACCAAGCTCGTTTATCTATAGATTTCGTTTGAACCAAGTTATAACCCAAATTTTACTTTTCGTTTCAAAGTTCTCGCTCAACCGCAAAAATGGATTTAAATTGATCTTGCTCTAGCGGCCGCAGAATATGCGGTGGGGGTCGTTTCATCCCCCACGTCAATAGAATACCCAGTGGCGTAGCCAGGGGGGGGGGAGGCCCCCCCCCCCGAAATGCCAAAACCAAAAAAAAATCAAAAGGGTCCCCCTGTTAAAAAATTTTTTTCACCAAAGACAAAGAATTGGTCAATTTCCTTAAGAAAATTCGTTAAAACTTCAAAAAAAAAATTTTCCCCGGCGGCCCCGATAGGGGCCGCCGGAGAAAAAATTGAAAATTTTACAAAATCAACATGGGGGACCCCCCCCCTCGTTACGGGCCTGATTCGCATATTCTTCTATCAGATTGTGCATTAAAACTTAGAATAAACCCCCTCCAGAAAGTAATATTTTTATTCATTTAAATTGGGAATTTTGTTAAGATTGCACTCTGATCCGCCATGTTTAAACGCATTCGATATTTCCAAATTATGCTTTGATTAAAAATGAACTCTGGATTTTCTATTGATTTCAAAGATGAATATTAAAATAAATATTCTTTATTATTTCAGATTTGAAATCATTTACTATACATTGGAATGGCTGATTCATCAATTGAAAATAAGGGTATAATAGATCCAAACAAAACCCATTATGGGATCATTACTCACACGGATGGTGAGTATAATTATGTCTGGGCACCACATTTGGAAACACTGGAACTCCGCTATCCATTAAACATGTCACAGGCCTTTCAGGTTAAATTAAAATTTATGGCTTCTTAATAGATAAAATTTAGGGTGGTGATATTGTAAGATTCGTCCAAACTAAGGATGGTCGCGGACCACAAGTCGTACATGATTTGGTGAAGGCTGGGAATAACAATGCTAAACAAAACGAAATCGTTCGAGAAAAGACCAAGGATGGATTGGACTGGAAAATGAAGACGAAGTTGGTTTTTGCGCCTCCAACGAATCCAAAGCTATTGCAAATGCAACAAATTAATGAGGTATTTATAACAATATTCTACCATATGTAACGTATATCGACAAGACCGAGACTAAATAAAATCTGAAAATTTTCAATTTAATTTAGGAAGGATTTAGTTGTCATTCGTTATTATACAGCATTTAATTCTAATTCCTATAATTGTATCAATATATGGTAATAATAATGCTTTTTAGCGTGTTTGTGCATTGGCATGGAGTGATGATTTAATGGAAGTTATTTCCTTCAAAAAAATCGATTTTGAACCAGGAATTATTTACATGGGATATGTCAGAAGGTTATAGCTTATAGATAATCTTTAATAAATAGAAATACGAAATAATTTCAATCCTTTTAGATTGCCATGCGATTTTACTTCACTTGGGAAAAAACTAGGAAGTTTGTTTTGCATCAAACTCAAAGGAACACAGTTGACAGAAATGGTTAGTGATCCCGAAGTTATCAGAGAGTTCATGGCAGAATGTGTAAGTATTCTGTGGGTTTTTAATGGGTTCATTCAGTTAATCATTTAGCCATTTCGTGAGGAAATGTCACCGACTGATGACGAGATAGGTCTTCCGATATTAACTGGTCCACTGACCAACGAATCAACCAGTAGATCCTCAAATGAACAAAGAGTACAACCATTATCACGGGGGTCACATGACAATGGCTACTCTATGCATAATGAGCCTAATGTTTGTGAAGGTCAATTCCTTGTATATTAAAAAACCAACCATGCTCATTTAAAAAATTTCAGGAGCTTTCAAGAATTATGCAGAACGTTTGGCTGAAGCTCAAGAGGGAATTGCAGAATTGGGTTTGATCGTTCGGACAGAAAAGGAATACTCGGTGATCTGGAGTCCAAAGCATGATCTAGTTCGAGCGCAAATGACGGGTGCTGATGAAAACGATAAGGTTAATTGGGGTTTAAAAAACAGCAATAATGTACGAAATAATTTTGGTAAGGGATATCTGTAACACGTCTGATATTATAATATGACAAAACGGATTAGTAGAACGCCATAATGTATCCGTATAAGTCAAAAAATTTGTATTCATTGCCTAAGAAAATCTCAATACATAATATCAAAAATTACTTTTTTTAAATTTTATTTTGGGACCACAATTGTTAAGGATTAAAAAGATAATTTAGTGGGCGTTATGCAGTTGGGTCAAGTATCGCTGTTTCGCTGAACAATCACAGCTTCATCATGGTATGAAGTGTAATTATACGGCCTATGACATTTCATCTGCTATGCATGATGAACATGAAGTTAGAACGTGCGAAAATGAAATGCTGGGAAAGGAAGTTATTGTAATGAGTTTTGTTTTGTTTTTTTTAAAGAATTTCAAAACAGATCAAAGCCTTCCTCATTAATGCGCAAAAGAACAATTCTCAGCTTTTCCATGCATATGACGCTTTCTTGGGCAAAGTTCTTTGTCCAATTGATCATCGCCTAATGGATAAATTTCGGAATGAGAATGGCGATTCTGTTGAGGTTGAGGTTAATATTTAAATTTGAAATCATAAATAATTTTACATTACTATACTCATATTTAATTTAACATTTTATGCAAAAACAGCAAAAATCTAACTTTAAGGTTTGGGCAATTTTTACCGAACAATATGAAAGTCGATGGATGGCATTTGCATTTAATGATCATGATCAGCTCTACAACAAAGTACTTTTTTTCTTTTCTTTTTTTAAATCAAAATCACTAAGATTTTATGGTATTATAATGTTCTTTTAAGCTTCAAAAACTGCCACCAATGGTAGACAGTAAAATTAGCGGAATGTTTGATCGAGTTGGCTCGCGTACTCACCAATCTGCTGAAGAACACTTTCAATCACAAGTCGGAGCTGGTTTTCAGGTGCTACTTTATAAATAACTTCTTTAAAATTTTCTTTTAAGCCTCCAAATGGTTGGAATGGACCAATCCAGTCGGGAAATAAGGTATCAGATTTTTTGGTTCAATTTTAATTTTAATATAGATTGTTGACGTGCTCGGTGTGACATTGGTCTATGAACAAGGAGAATCTGTTACTTTGGTCGCTACTCTGTATGGAATTGCTCGCCAGCCAAAAAAGATGGATCTGGGTACATGGGTGAAGGCGACCATTGAAGCAGAGGAGGATCAGACTGACAATCCAACTTATCAAAGTTTCTTAAATGGAACACATTCATATCGTATCTTACGAAGCGAGAAAATTTCTCCACCAATATCGACGAGAGTGATTGAGGCGGGCAATGCGAAGAAATTGCTGGTAGAATTTGATATTTTTTGATTAAAATTTTGTTAGATTATTGAATTACCCAATGATATAAGAATAATATAATATTTAATATACTACAATTTTTAAAAAATCGTTTTATTCAAAAAAATTTATAATTATTAGAAATAATAATAACTATTTATTTTTTAGTTGTGTGGTGATGTTATGGCTGGAGCTCTTGGGCTGATCAATGAATATCTTGGTAGAGTTGTTGACAAATCAAATCTAATTCCAATGGTCCGGAGTGGAAGCAGTCACTTGGTCGAGATTGGACTCTGCCGAGAACCAGATGATCGGAGAAAATGTTTTTGGAAAGTGCTAAAATATCATGGATGTTCAGTAAAGAATGTACATAAAGTTCCATTAGCAGTAAGTTTTTTATCATATTATATAGAAAATGTAGCCTTTATCTTTTTCAGATGTCATACCACCCGAATTCAGAAGGTAAAACATGCGACGATGCTCATACAATTCTTCTAGAAAAAGTATTTGATTTGGAAGAATATTCGCGACAGAAAGAAAAAGGTAAATTATTAGGTATACTCATGCAATTTACATTCCATCCCCATTTTTTGAAAAACAAATATTTTATCAATAAAAACGATCAATTTATGATGGAAATATGAAAAGTTCAATATTCATGATGGCTATGCGACTCAAAATTGGTGCCCTTATTAAGTACGGGCAAATCCAAAATTTAGAAAAAAAATTTGAGAATTTGTCAACGAACAAGTTGCTCATATCTATAATTTGACTCATAAATACTTATATTATCTCTATTTTCTACTGTTAAATAGTTGATAAAATAATTCAAAATTGGGGATGTAAACTGCATAATTGCCAATTAATAACCAACGGAAAATATTAAAAGATTTAAACCATAATTGACCCTTCGCTCCTCCACTCTGCTGGAGGGCCATCCATTACCAGGATTTGTTACGGGGAGAATCCCATCCATAGAAAAAATAGGGGGGGGGGGCGTCGACCCCCTCTACCACCGTCGTAAAGGGCCCCGAAAAGGGTACCCCCTTCGTAAGCTGGGGGTCGGTCGTACGAAGGAGGGGGGTCGTAGGCGGAGCGGTGAGGGTAGGGAAAAAAAGGAGGAGGAAAAGGAGAAAAATGATCAAATTTCTTCAGAAAAGAGTCACATTTTTCCAAAATTTTCTCCGGCTGTCCCTATCGGGACCGCCGAACCCTCCAAAATAGTAAAAAATTGACATAAAATTCAACCAAATTTCTAAAAATAACTACAGAAAAATTTTTCGGCCGTGGTGGGCAGCCCTCCCTAAATATTGCCGCCCATCACGAAATCCTGACTACTTCTCTGTTACATTACATATTTGAATGATTCTTAATTCTTATTTGATGGAAAGTATTTTTTTTGACATAATGCCAAAGTAGAGGAGAACCTTTTCTTTATGCATTTGTTAAAACATATTTGAATAATTTTATCTTCTTTAAAATAAAATAAATGAAGTTGAGCGCCGGAGCTCAAAAGGAATCCGAGTCCCAAAATTAACATCTTCCATTAGCACCGAGATTTTTCTCTTAAGAATGATTTTTTTATTTAAAAATTAAGGTAATATCAGGAAGAATATCAGGAACTATCAATCAGGAAGAATGGAGACATCGTTGGGGCAGCCGCCTTTATTATCCGGAACAAAAGAATCAATTGAAAATTTGCCATTAAACTCTTGTTCAACGAGAGAATTCTTTGCAACAACATCCGCATATCAGCAACCTTCACCACCATCAAATTTCAAATCAGTCCAACACCAACATTTTGTACGAGGAGATTCGTCTAAAAAGGCTGAAAAGGATTTTGCTAATAGCCATGCTACATATAATACTCCAAGAGATCTGGGCTTGAGCACAATAAACTCGGATGAAGAAATTCTACTTTCACAATTGGATTTGTATGAAATATCTCGCGAGAAAAAACGTGTAAGTTTATCAGGAATTTTAAATATTTAATTGTTTAATTGAAGCGGAGCCTTGATAAATTCATCTTTTTAGCGCGCCAATTCAATTATTGTGCGAAAGAGACCTGAATATGTACTGCTATTTTCCAGAGGTTATGGACTTTCAATTGTATTGCCGAAATTTGCAGACGTACAAAGGTACTATTATCAGATTTTAGATGATCAAAGTTGAAATTTATTTAGTTCAATTGAGTTTATGGAAAAATTTACATTGGGAGAATTTGTGCTGGCTACATTTGTGAAGGTTGCGGACCGACAGTCTAAGGGACTCATTTATGAATGGATGTGCATTGGTGAATTCAAGCCAAGTGAAAACAAGTTGCCGACCCGCGTGCTCAACAACAAATTCGTTCAGGTTAGAACTAAAGATAAATGAAATAAAACAAAAAGATTTATAGATACAAATTGATTGCGACTTTGTAGAAGGAAATTATAAAAAGTGTGAGGATGGTAAGATTATTATCGAAACAGGTTGGTAACAGCCTTTTACCCAAAAATCCATCTGTGTATTCAGATGTAAACGGAGTTCTATTCGAGAATGATATCTTGCAGCAATATGGTTTCGAATTTACCTTTAATTTTAAGTTATTATTAGTTATAATTTCAGATTTCAAAGGAAAAACCGTTAGAGTCTGGGCCACTCACATTCAAGAACGTGAAGGTTGCCATTGGCAAGTTGTTATGTGCGATCGAAATTCATGTCTGGTAAGTTTTTTTTTAAAAATAACAAAATACCTTCAAATATTTGCATTTGCTGTTATCCACATAAATAGATTAGTTTGGTATAATCGAACTTAACTTTATCTATTATCATCAATTACCCTCTTGCTATAGAAAATCGTTAAATTATTTTAGATGAAAAGAAAATTTATGTTTAGCATGGGTATCATTTTTTATATTCTATAAAATTCTCTCAAAATACAAAAACTGCGAATCAAATTTTCGCAGAAATGCTTTATTTAGGTCCACCCAAAATGACGCGCCCGCATCTTTTAGTGGTTTATCAAAACGGGCCCCAAACACGAAAGAAATTGAGAGGGTGTGCCATTCATCATTCATTTTACATAAGATAAATCATTTTTGAATCCATTCCCTATTATTACCCTTTTCTTTAGCCTTAAATTTTCTCCAAATTGTCTTTTCTTTTCTCTTTTAAAGAAATAAATATATTTGTCTAATGAAAACTATTGAAAACTTTGTATAGAATTTTATTGAATATTTTAATTGGAATGACCGATTTTTCTAATTCGAACTTTATAACTAAGGGTGATGATGATACTCCAATTTTGGCTGAATTCGAAGTTGTTCGGGATCGAACTGACACAACAAAGATGGGACCTTCTCGTTTACTCTGTCCATCGCCCATGAATATAGTAAAAACTCCACTTTTGCCCGAATTGAACAATCATAATTTTGACGCATGGAACCAATCAGACGATGAAGAACAAGAGGAACCTTCGCATAATCAGTTATACAATGTAATTACAGAAATGATCGACGATATCAAAATAATCTAAATGCAGTTGGATTTGAATAGTATTTTGTCCCATTTTAGTGTGGATATGAAGAATTTTTATTTGGCTCCGCAGTGCCGGATGGAATGGCCGGAGAACAGTATCCGGATCCATTTGGTGATAGCAGCAGCGATGATGATGATTACGTCAATGCCAACAAAGATTTTTGGGATGAAATAGAAAGGTGAAGATCGAATAAATTTTTATTCAGAGAGTGGTTTTTTAGCAATCAAGGGGATTCTGATGATTGCCGAATCCGTGGCGGCGAAGTTACGCCTCCGTTGCAAATTCCGAAAAATTCTTGCAGCGACGACAACGATTTGTTCACCTTTGTGGATCACCCATCAATTTGTTCACAAAATGGTCAGACCGGTCAAGAAGGAAACACGGGCAAAGCTTCAACTGATCTGATGTCTTTCTTTTGAGTGCTTTAAAATTGAATTGATCAAACATTTATGCCATATCTCTTGCCTCCCCCAATTCTAAAGTAATTCATTGTTCAGGAACTTGTTTTTGTTCATTTTTTCTTACGATATCCTATAAAATCACTTGTAGTATTTAATCGATTTTTTGACCTTTAAGGCGTGCCACCTATGTTCTCTCTGACTTTTTTACAAATAATACGGTTAAATGTTATTTTTGTCATTAATCCAGTTTTCTTATACAAAATGCAACTGCAATGCAATGTTCGACATATGTTTCAGAATCTATGGGTTATACGCAGGATTAAAATTTAGCATAATTTTTAAAGCATTATGAGTTTTAAATCAATATTTTTGCTTCTCTGAATGATGGTACCGAAAATATTTTTTTTTAAACTTATAGTATTTAATCGATTTTTTGACTTTTAAGGCGTGTCATCTATGTTCTCCCTGACTTTTTACAAATAATACGGTTAAATGTTATTTTTATCATTATTTTTTGATAAAAATTAATTAAACATTAAAATTTCTTGTGTGTAGCTGACCAAATACGCAAGTCAATGGAGAAAATAGACATTTTTGAATATAAAGAATCCCCATTATGCGGTAATTTTGGCACTTCAAAAATGATGGAAACTATAGAAGGCAGTAGGCCATTATTGATGTCTAATTTTATTACTGAAAACGGAAAAAGTTCCCAAAAGCCTCAAAAATTGAATGATGATCGTTCCGTTTTAAGAGTTTTTTCCCTCCGCAAGACAAGTCGGGATGGTTCCATGGGTGGGATGGGGGGATGGACTGCTGTGGGTGATTTTCGTTCACATGTTTTAATCGATTGTGACGCATTTCGACGTTTTGCGCTTCACCAATTTACGAAAGAATATAGGAAAGATGGAAGAAAGGGGGCAGAAAGTGAAAGTAAAAATGAACAGAATGGGATGGGACGATCTTAAACAACGGAGAAAAGAAATTGATGAGCCCATTTTGTAATTTTTATCTGGAAATTTTGATAACAGAATGTGAATGTTGGTGATTATTTCACCTCTCTGATATGTAATAATAATAATTTTTGTTTTGTGTGGTACAAACGGTGCTGGGACGTTAAAAAAACCGACACATGTTCCAGTCTGCCCAAAAACTTTTTTGTTAGACTTTGTTAGACTTTTTTGTTAGACGTATAAAAGGCAAAATTGATCAGAATTTAATGCTGATTCGAATGGTATCTTTAATTTTTCAAAATTCGGCCAAAAATTTCGAAATTTTCCTGAAATACCGAAAAATACGGTTTTTCTGAACATAAAATTCTGAACAATTTTGTCTAATAACAAAAAAGTTTTCAGCCAGACTAGACTGGAACATGTGGCGGTTTTTTAACGTCCTAGCACCGTACAAACAAATTGAAACTTTGTTAGTGTTTTATACTGTACTGTGTGAAAGTTTTTTTGACCCAAAAGTTAGCGGACGTGCTACCGTACCAATGAGCACGCATTTTCTTTTTCATGAGCACTCCTTTCGTTTTCTTCAACACTTTTTCATGAGCATTCTCTCGTTTCAACGAACACTTTTTCGTTTCAAATAAAAAATCCATTTCCAACTTTTGGGTCAAAAAAAAATTTCGCACAGTACTTGCATACAGTACCTCCGCTTAATAAATCCGGCAATCCCATTAATCACAGAGCTCACAAGTCAGTTATTTACATTTAAAATGGCAGCAAAAAGACAACAGAACGACTATTTTATGTGAGTTTTGCTTTTTGGAGAATTTTATGTACATACATATAAATAAAATTCAATGTGAATAATGCGTTGTTTTGTTTGCTCATCTTTCGTTTAAGTTGTTAAAAGCTGTGGCTTTGGCCAATATCCCCGAAAGAAATTAATGACATTGAGCTAGAAGGTCAACAGCTGTCACACCGTTTAGTTTGCTTTTTTTCTTGCTTAATCTCGCTTCTCCTCTCTTTCTCTTTCTTTTCCTTCGCTTCTTTCAACTTCTGACAAGAAATGGGCACCTTCACTCACTTTTTTTCTTTTCTGCACCCTTTTCACTTCAAATCTTTAAGCCCCCTGCCACTTTATCATCATATTTATCGATTCGTTTTATTAATTTAAAAATACAAATATATTGTGGATGTTTTAATTCCATTTCAGACAAGAACAGAAAATGGACAAATATCCGGCCAACACGAATCTTGAGCATTTGACTAAACTCAACGTGACAGAAAAGCCACATGTGGTGCGCAAAACTGGCATCATCTGCACAATTGGTGGGATCAGGGTCGTGAATGGGGGGGGGGAGGGGGGTCGAAAAACGATCAGAATTTTCAGGGGAGTAGGAAAAATTATGAAAAATCGAAAAATCAACAAAATTAGCGATTTCCCCAACAACCGAAAATTTTCTTTGCGTTCCTGGATGGGATAAATAATGAATGAGTTTAAAACAACATGAAATTTCAAAAGATTAGGTCCCGCCTGTCGTTCGGTGGAGATGCTGGCGAAGATGATCGATCATGGCATGAATGTTGCTCGCATGAACTTCTCACACGGAGACTATGAAGTGAGAGGAATGAAAAAAAATTTAAGGCCACTTTCCATATTTTTTTCTTTTCTTTTAAGTACCATGGCGGAACTGTGAAAAATGTTCGTGAAGCAGCAGCCAGCTTCAACCCGCCACGAATGGTCGCAATTGCATTGGACACTAAAGGACCTGAAATTCGGACTGGACTTCTCTCAGGGGTTTAATTTTTTATTCAACAATATATATCTTAATTTCTTACAGGGTGGCTCAGCTGAAGTTATGCTGGAAAAGGGAGGCTCCATCCGGCTAACTACCGACCCGACTTTCGAAAAATCTAGCACTGCTGTTAATCTGTTTGTGGACTACAAGAACATCAGCAAAGTGGTGTCCAAGGGGTCCCGAGTGTTCATTGATGATGGACTGATCTCGTTGGTTGTGGACGAAATTCGTAAGAACAGTATAAAACTGGTAACTGGGCCACTAAAATAAAATTTACAAAATTCAGAAGCTGACGCAATTTTGTGCACGGTAGAGAATGGTGGAAAGCTAGGGAGCCGGAAGGGGGTTAATTTGCCGGGCACGCCGGTGGATCTACCAGCAGTTTTTGAAAAGGACATCAAGGATCTGCAATTCGGAGTTGAGCAGGTCAAATAGTATTTATTTTTTATGGATTTTTTTCCCTCTTAAAACAAATATTTTTAGGGTGTGGACATGATATTCGCTTCTTTCATCAGAAACGCTGAAGGAATTAAGACCATTCGAAAAATTTTGGGAGAAAAGGGCAAAAACATCAAGATTATTGCCAAAATCGAGAATCAGGAGGGTGTGGACAACGTAGATGAGATGTGATTATACTTACTTACCCATCCACCTCGCCCAAAAAAATCTAAATTTTAAGCATCGCTGCTACTGATGGAGTTATGGTAGCTCGAGGCGATCTCGGCATCGAGATCCCTGCTGAGAAAGTATTCCTGGCTCAGAAAATGATGATTGCCAAGTGCAACATTGCCGGAAAATCCGTAATATGCGCCACGCAAATGCTTGAATCCATGGTAAGGAATCGGATTATTTGGTGATTTTAATTTTATGGTTAAGGTCAGCAAACCAAGACCAACCCGAGCAGAGGGCAGCGATGTTGCGAACGCGGTCCTTGATGGTGCAGATTGTGTGATGCTGTCGGGAGAGACCGCCAAGGGCGAATACCCTTTGGAGGCACTTGTCACTATGCACAACGCATGTTTTATCCATTTTATATTTTTTTATGGATATCGATTGTCAGGGCCGTCGCCAGGATTTTCTGACGGGTGGGGCTGAAAATTTGGGATCGCAGACGAGCAAAAAACAAAAAAAAAAAACGAAGTTCGGCGGCCCGATCGGGCCGCCGAAGAAAATTTCGCGTTTTAATACCATTTTCTTAAGAAAAATGGTCAATTTTTTGCGCTTTATGAATAATATTATTACTTTAAGGAAGTGCCGGCGGTCCCGATAGGGGCCGCCGGAGGAAATTTGCAATTTTGGGCATACATATTATAGGGGAGGGGAGTCGACCCCCCCCCCCCTACCACCGTCGTAAAGGGCCCCGAAAAGGGGTGCACCGATTTTCACCGCCGCGTTTTTCACCGCCGCACTAGAAAAATGATCATAACTGTTTTCATATAAAACATAGAGAAATGAGTTTGGTGTCAAAAGATAGCCCTAAATGTCTGCTATAAAATTTCAAAAACAATTACCTGATTTGGCCAAGTAGAAAAAATGTTATGGCCAGACCATTGGCCAAAACCACGATTTTATGGCTTAACTTGGCCACAACTTTTTTTCTACTTGGCCAAATCGGTTAGTTGTTCTTGCAAGTTTATAGCAGACCTTTAGGGCTATCTTTTGACACCAAACTCATTTCTCTATGTTTTATATGAAAACAGTTATGATCATTTTTCTAGTGCGGCGGTGAAAAACGCGGCGGTGAAAACCGTTGTTCCGCCCGAAAAGGGTACCCCCTTCGTAAGGGGGGGGGGGGTCGTTCGTACGAGGGGTGGGTCGTAGGCGGAGAGGTGAGGGTAGGGAAAAAAAGGGCGGAGGAGGAAAAAATGATCATTTCAGAAAAGAGTCACATTTTTCCAAAATTTTCTCCGGCGGTCCCTATTGGGACGGCCGAACTCTCCAAAATTGCTAAAAATTAATATAAATTCAATCAAAATTCAAAAATGACGATCAAAAAAGGACTCTACTTCCCCAATAAAATTCACTAATTTTTCAAAAAATTTCCCGGCGGCCCCTCAAACCCACAATACAATGAAATTTCTTTATAATGTTGCCTCAAAAAATTGCTCAACTTTCTTAAGAAATTAGTCTAAATTTTCAAATTTTTCTCCGACGGCCCCTATCGGGGCCGCCGACACCCCCTTCCAGTGAAATTTTTCCAAAAAAAAACCGGCAAAAAATGATCAAATTTCTTACTAAAACGAATCTATAACCTCAATTTTTTCTTCGGCGGCCCCTGTCGGGGCCGCCGACACACTCGTTGGTAAAATTTTGGCATTTTTATATCACCTTTATAAATTTTGCTGTCGAACCCCCCTTTGACCCCTTACCTTCGTAAAAAATTTGGCTGACCCTCTTCGTAAAAATTTTGGTTGACCCCCCCTTCCCATGTATGATTTTGGGTCCTTTTCCTTAACAAAATTGACCATTTTTGCTTGTGGCAAATTTTTTAAATGAAATTACAATGAATTTTAGGGGGTACCGGCGGTCCCGATAGGGGCCGCCGGAGAAAAATTTGAAAATTTGGTTCTCTTTCTTAAGAAAATTGGTCAATTTTTTATTTTTCCAGGGGCTGACGGGGGGGGGGGGGGG
>LDKF01000192.1:0-27731 GCA_001026735.1 Rotylenchulus reniformis | reverse complement strand
AACATTATAAAGAAATTTCATTGTATTGTGGGTTTGAGGGGCCGCCGGGAAATTTTTTGAAAAATTAGTGAATTTTATTGGGGAAGTAGAGTCCTTTTTTGATCGTCATTTTTGAATTTTGATTGAATTTATATTAATTTTTAGCAATTTTGGAGAGTTCGGCCTTTTTCCACTCCAAATTCTTTGATGAATTGCTGAAGAACACACGCACGCCAATGGGGCCAAGTCAAACCATGGCTATTGCGGCCACTTCAGCGGCGATATCGTGCCGTGCTAGTGCCATCGTTTTGCTCACAACCACCGGACAGTATGTAATTTACTAGTATATAATACTTTATTTTCGTTAATTTGTTATTATATCATTATTATATTATTATTATTATTATTCATTTTTCGATTTATTAAGTGATGAAAGTAGCAAAAATAAGTAATAAATATTGATATTAAATCTATCTATTTATTTAATTATTTTTTCCTCTGTATATAGAACAGCGGAGCACTGCTCGCGCTACAAACCCACCATTCCAATCATCGCCGTCACGCGTTATGAGCAGGTAGCACGGCAGTTGCATCTGTACCGGGGTGTGTTCCCGCTGTTCTTCCCGAAAATGGAGCGGGAGTCGGAGTGGACCACCGACATGGACAACCGTATCAACTTCGGAATCGCGGTGGGCAAGGAGCGTGGATTTATCCATGCCGGTGATCTGGTGATCATCATCACAGGATGGCGTACAGGTGATAATGATAAATATTTTTTCATTTATTATCAACAATTCATTAGGTGCTGGCTCATCAAACACCATTCGTCTGCACACAGTTTCTTAGCTGCCATGCTACAACAGATTCATTGATGAGCCCCTTTACATTCGATCACTGCGATTCTAGGACCACTTCCTTATATCCATCTTTTAATTCAATCCTTTCTCACCATCTCCTTGTTTACAAAGAGCTATTCCATATCAATAGAAGTCAAGTAAATCCCAACAATTGCGCTTTAGTTCAGACCATTCGCAACCTATTGTTTTCCTCCGACAAAGAATAGTCAGTCATCAATTTCCCGATTGTTGTGTTATCGTTCACGCTCTATATGATTTGCCGAGTGAATAAATGAATCTTTAGTTGTTATGAATGAACAAACGAATTAATTAAAATTGATAGGGTTCATTCTTCTTTATTGTTGATTTTAAATAATAATAATAATAAATTGATTTATTTAGCAACATTTGGTCACCAAAGATATGGATCCATTGGCGAAGAGAAAATCGTCCAATGCGCGTTTTTTCAAAGGGCTTTTGCCCTGGCTGACCTTCATGATCGGCAGCGCCTTTGTGCTCCAATTCTTCCAGGGCTCTCGTTATAAATTTAGCGGTCAAAGAAAAGCCAAATTGGCAGACAGCAAAGCCCTGGAAGAGCTCGGCCTTTCATCAGGCTGGTTTCGCGCAAAAGCCTAAGATCCCCTTTTGTTCTGTGTACATTTTATTATTTTATTCCTTAATTGTTCAGACGGAGAAAAATCCTTGAAGCGAATATATAAGGAGTGGGCAGAGAATCCGGACATGGACAATTGGGAAAATGTGCGGGGACCACGGGCGGAGGAGGACAACGCCCAGTACCTGGAGGCCAAGGAGAAGCGCCAAAAGGAGCTGCAAGAGAAGCGGGAGAAGGTCGAAAAGGGTGGGAACTTGAGGGAGGGTTATAAATTTTATGTTTTTCGGGTTGGAAATTATTTCATTCTTTTCTGGTCATTATAATATAAGTTGTGATTTTCACAAATAGCTTCCAAAAAGTTTTTCCCTTATTTAAAGACTCGAGCACGGCGAGAAATGTTCAAGCAAAAATTGCTAGAGATGGAAGAACGGCAAAAAGAAAGGGGAAGTTGACAACTTTTCTTGAAGGCAAGGTCAAGCTTTATGCGAGTTCAATTTTTTGTTTAATTGAATATTCTCTTTTCGCTGATTGCACTAGTCTTTCTTTGCAAAAATGGAGAAATTTGATAATTTTGAGCTTTGCCCACAACTCTTATTCATATAAACTGAAGAATTACTGTAGTGGTCAAAAAGATCTGGGATTTAAACAACTCGACCCCTGATCGATCCCAAGCGTATAATAACTCGGCTTAAGCGCAACCTAAAAAAATTTTGATATAAAAAGATAGAGTATAAAATTAGCTACGAAATGAGTCTAATTCCATTTGAATTGGCCCAATACGAGAATAGTTATGGCCAAGATAATCACTACGAGTGATTATCTTGCCATAACTTTTTTTGGAATTGGCCAATACAAATGAATCAAAAGCTAATTGTAGCCAATTTGATGCCCTATCTTATGATATCAAGATCATTTTTCCAGGTTATGTTTAAGCCGAGTTATTACGCTTGGGAAGAGTTAAGGGTCGAGTTGCCAAGGTCGAGTGGCCAGTAACCCAAAGATCTATGTTGTGGAAGTGCGTAATTCCCCGTCTCATTTTTCCAAATCCATTCTACATGATCACACCATCATCGTGTTGCAATGTTTGTCCCATTTATTATTTCTTGCGCCCTCATTGGGCAAAAAATGGGCGAAAATGGTATCTCTCTCCCGCTCACTCGATGTGTTGACCTTTTCGTCTCCATTTAGGGACATCGCTCCCAAAAGGATTTTTTGAGACGGGGCTGATGAGATTTGCAGAGATCATTTCAGAACACTGCTAGGACGTTAAAAAACCGCCAAATCCAATGTCAAACCATAAAATTTTTAAAGCTCAGGCCAATGCTATAAAAGATAATATATATATGCAGAAAAATATTCAGTACTAATTAAGTACGTCCACAATTTTTTCAAAAAAATTTTTTCTTAAAAATCCAAATAAAAAAGGCCAAAGAGTTCAGCATAAAATTCTCTTTTAAAATTTTGGGTTTGATTGGCGAATCTGGTGGTTTGTTAACGCCCATGCACCCTATTTTCGTATTCTTTAATTTTTGGAGCTTCCAGAATTTGAGAATTGATAAATTCCGATTAAGAACTGCCATGCCTTTCTGACCTTCTCCTCCCCATCCTCCTGTTCCAACTTGGACTTCTTGGTCCGATGCCCTTCTCCTTCCCCTCCTCCGTTTGTGCCATCATTGTAAGGTGCCACTTTCCACCATTGTGCCGATGCCAACCAACAAATGGGACTTGAGAAGGGGTCCCTTTGCCCCCCGTCCCCATCCCACTCCGCCAGCCTCCCTGTCCCAATCTCCTTCCTCCTCCTGCTGCTGCTGCTGCTTCTTCTGTTACTCGTCCCTTTGCTCAATTCGCAACATTTGGACACCGAAGAGGATGGACAATTGCCAGCCCGGGACGGGATTGGCGACGACGATGAGGAGGAGAAGCAAGAGCAAATGTTGACGACGGAGGAAGAGGCCGAACACATTTTTAGCAGAGCCATGGAAGAAGAAGAGGAGGGAATGCACCAGCAGGAACAGGCAAATTAACAGAAAGATAGGCTGAATTAAATACATAGTTGGCGAATAATCCGCATGACAATAGGCCCCCATGGGAGCAGCAGAACCCCACCCCGAGATCAGAGTTGATTACAATGTAAAAGGAAGGGCCAATCGATTGATTACATACTTACCAAGTTAGATATATTTATGGGCATCCTTGTCTTATCAGTTCCCCTGCAGGGATGGCATCGNCCCGCATTTGTCGGCTTTGATGAGGGACGGGGCGAATGAGCATCCATCCCCAGATCCATGGATGTTGTTGATTTCGGGACCTTTTCTGCCCTTGGCCAACAAATGACCCATTTTCATCGGCAATTATTGTCCCCCGAAGACAGATAGAGGGGGCTGTGGGCAATTTTGGATGATTTATTGGTTCATGGCCAAAGGTCTTGTGGTCATCATTATCGCAGATGAATGGGCCAAAGCAACAAAAAAAGGAAAAGATGGATGGGGTAGACAAACCCAAGTGGATCAAAGGTTGTTAGTTTAGATGTTGTGCTAGATTCTGCGTAATTGTTCCAAAATGGCCAATATTCTCTGCTCTATTCGTCCCCGTCCCGCCGTTGACCATCTTCGTCCTCCTCCACCTCCTCCCCTTCATCCTCCCCCTCATCATCATCTTCTCCATCTTCTTCCTCATCTTTCTGGTCATTTATAATAAAAGTTGTGATTTTCACATTTTTTCAAAAGCTTCCAAAAAGTTTTTCCCTTATTTAAAGACTCGAGCACGGCGAGAAATGTTCAAGCAAAAATTGCTAGAGATGGAAGAACGGCAAAAAGAAAGGGGAAGTTGACAACTTTTCATGAAGGCAAGGTCAAGCTTTATCAATTTTTTTGTTTAATTGAATATTCTCTTTTCGCTGATTGCACATGTTTTTCTTTGCAAAAATGGAGAAATTTGATAATTTTGAGCTTTGCCCACAACTCTTATTCATATAAACTGAAGAATTACTGTAGTGGTCAAAAAGATCTGGGATTTAGACAACTCGACCCCTTATCGATCCCAAGCGTATAATAACTCGGCTTAAGCGCAACCTAAAAAAATTTTGATATAAAAAGATAGAGCATAAAATTAGATACGAAATGAGTCTAATTCCATTTGAATTGGCCCAATACGAGAATAGTTATGGCCAAGATAATCACTACGAGTGTTTATCTTGCCATAACTTTTTTTGGAATTGGCCAATACAAATGAACCAAAAGCTAATTGTAGCCAATTTGATGCCCTATCTTATGATATCAAGATCATTTTTCCAGGTTATGTTTAAGCCGAGTTATTACGCTTGGGAAGAGTTAAGGGTCGAGTTGCCAAGGTCGAGTGGCCAGTAACCCAAAGATCTATGTTGTGGAAGTGCGTAATTCCCCGTCTCATTTTTCCAAATCCATTCTACATGATCACACCGTTGTCGTGTTGCAATGTTTGTCCCATTTATTATTTCTTGCGCCCTCATTGGGCAAAAAATGGGCGAAAATGGTCTCTCTCTCGCTCACTCGATGTGTTGACCTTTCGTCTCCATTTAGGGACATCGCTCCCAAAAGGATTTTTTGAGACAGGGCTGATGAGATTTGCAGAGATCCTTTCAGTACACTGCTAGGACGTTAAAAAACCGCCAAATCTAATGTCAAACCATAAAATTTTTAAAGCTCAGGCCAATGCTATAAAAGATAATATATATATGCAGAAAAATATTCAGTACTAATTAAGTACGTCCACAATTTTTTCAAAAATTTTTTCTTAAAAATCCAAATAAAAAAGGCCAAAGAGTTCAGCATAAAATTCTCTTTTAAAATTTTGGGTTTGATTGGCGAATCTGGTGGTTTGTTAACACCCATGCACCCTATTTTCGTATTCTTTAATTTTTGGAGCTTCCAGAATTTGAGAATTGATAAATTCCGATTAAGAACTGCCATGCCTTTCTGACCTTCTCCTCCCCATCCTCCTGTTCCAACTTGGACTTCTTGGTCCGATGCCCTTCTCCTTCCCCTCCTCCGTTTGTGCCATCATTGTAAGGTGCCACTTTCCACCATTGTGCCGATGCCAACCAACAAATGGGACTTGAGAAGGGGTCCCTTTGCCCCCCGTCCCCATCCCACTCCGCCAGCCTCCCTGTCCCAATCTCCTTCTTCCTCCTGCTGCTGCTTCTTCTGTTCCTCGTCCCTTTGCTCAATTCGCAATATTTGGACACCAAAGAGGATGGACAATTGCCCGCCAGGGACGGGATTGGCGACGACGATGAGGAGGAGAAGCAAGAGCAAATGTTGACGACGGAGGAAGAGGCCGAACATATTCCCAGCAGAGCCATGGAAGAAGAAGAGGGAATGCACCAGCAGGAACAGGCAAATTAACAAAAAGATAGGCTGAATTAATTACATAGTTGGCGAATAATCCGCATGACAATAGGCCCCTATGGGAGCAGCAGAACCCCACCCCGAGATCAGAGTTGATTACAATGTAAAAGGAAGGGCCAATCGATTGATTACATACTTACCAAGTTAGATATATTTATGGGCATCCTTGTCTTATCAGTTCCCCTGCAGGGATGGCATCGTAGTGTGTTGGACGGAGTGCCCACATTGGCCTTCACTCTGCCGCTGTCCGGAGTCAAAACTAAAACAATGCCCTGTTGTGCCGGTGGGTGGGTGGGTTTCCCCTTGTACCATATTTACACCTCGTCAAATACCGTATTCCTCCTTCCTGTGTTCAGAATCCATAGGACAACATGTGTGCAATGAACTGCGCAATCGGCGTCCCGTTGTGTTCCGGAAGCGATGCAAGTGAGCAAGAACCCCGGCACACATCCCAAATATGTGCCCAATCCATTCAAAGGACGGATGCCGACTTCGCCATTCTGCAATGCTGCTTCAGCTGCCGAACCAATGTCGCGGAGCTGGGCCGTGAACTGTTTGCCGACGGACTGAAGAGTCGGCACTGTTTTGACCGGCACAACAGACACTTTTGCTCGCATTTTGTGCATCAGGTCCAGTCACTCATTCAATCAATGCCGGAGCGATGTTTTGCTGTTTTAGAGTGGAATGTGGGCAGCAAATGCGGGAAAAGCAGTCAATTGCAACGGGGAAAGTGCCGCTTTGGTGGATCCATCCCATCCCACCAAATTGTTGTAAATCTGTTAAGATTCCCTTCATATAAGGCATTCCGGGTCTGCCGACGCTCGTGCGGGTTTTGCGAGCCGGGACTTTATCAGCGACCGAACCGGAATTGTAGCACCACCAGAACAAGTGCCATCAGAGTCAAAAGCAACGGGACAACGGCAAGGACCACACTGGACGGTGGGCGAAGGTGGAGAGACGGAAAGAGGGCCAAGCTGAATGACATTTAGGGGGAAGATGGAAGAACAAGGACAAGGGGCCCGACAAAACTCCCAATGTGACAACGACGACGACAGCAACGACGACGGCGAGCAGTACATCCTCGGCCTCGCCAAGCACCAGTACAGATGCCCCATTAACAGCAACAACAACTGTTTTGATAAACTCGACCAGTACGTTGGTTACCAGTCTCAGTTTTGATATTTAGCAGTTGACCTTCCCCTCCTCCATTCCCTGTGTGGTTCAGGTTCTCCTTCGTCTTCCTCTGCTGCAGTTCCTTCCCCTCCCCCCGTTTCCACCCCCGCCCTGACCCTGTCCCCGACCCGTCTTCCCCCGACCACCCCGCACCTCCGTCCCTGCACTTTGCCACCCCTTCCCCGGCTGCCGACCATTCCCCCGTGTCCGCCACCAATCGCCCCGCTGAAGCCCCTCACCGAAGCTACCATTGCGCCGCCGCCGATGCCAAAGCCAACATTGCGACCAAAGAAAGGGCAAGTCGAAGTGTTGTGGCCCAGATGGGACACAGTTTATGAAGGAAACCCCATCAGTGATTTAACTTCCAAATCCATTGAATTTTTGATTTTATATTTACATGAAAATCTGATTTTTTTTCAGACCGAAAACTGCTCCGCGTGGACCCCCTCCATCGCCACTAATTCCTCCGAAGCCACCACACCCGTCCTTTCCGTCAATCCCTCCAATTGGGCCATCGACGGGGGGAAGAAGGCCCCTGCCGCCAGCATCGATCACAATCACATGGAGACCGGCGCCGGGCGGCGGAACATGGCCGGATGTAAGGGATTGGCAAAAGGAAAATAATTTTATTGGCCAATTTTGATCACTAAAGTGGCCAATTCCGTTGCCTGACGAAGTAATCGAAGCGATTTTGAATAAACTGACTGGAATCGACAGCAGCGGAATTCGAGTGGGGAAGTGCGAGGATTGTGGGAGGGCGAAAGACGAGGAAAGGAAAGAAAAGAGTGTGGTGAGCGAGGAGAGTGCAGAGGGACAAAAGTCTGAGGAACCCGTAGAAAAAACTGCTGGGACGAAGGAAGAGGAGGGGGATGAAGAAGAAGAACAGAAGGAAGTAGGAACAGAAACAGATCAGCAGTAGTGATCGGAGACCATTGGTTAGTTATTCGTTCATGGACATGTTGTCTCAATATATGTGCAAATATTTATTGCTATCTTTGCATTGATGTTATTAGTAATTATGATTTGATTGATTGTTGGATCATTAAACCACCCTTATCCCCATGGGATAAAAATAGAAAAACCTAAAAGGGATAAAAATAAACAATGGATGGACCCAGACATACAAAGGAAATTGGACGGGGATGAGGTGGTGGATTTGCTGATGGATGGAAAAGCAACAACACCACAGGTGTGACATTGTTTGTGTTATTGGCCCAGATTTCCTTTTCCGGATTTTGTGGCCATAAATATCATCTCCAATCGAGCTCTCATCCTTGACCCGATCACCCGCTCTCCTCTGTTCAGTTCAGATCAATTTCTTCGCTCCGATCAATGCCTTTCCCCTCCCCCTACGTCCTTGTCATTGTCCTCTTCTCCTCATCGGTTCCCAATTTCTTTTGCGCCAATCCATCTCTCCCCAATGAAGGTCACCTTCCCTCATCAGCTTTGAGTCTGGCTTTCTGCTTCTGATCAGTGTTTTAGATCAGAATGATGCCCCAACGCCGACAAATGTTAGTGCGGCACAGCAGAGGCCATTGATCAGAATTACTGACGAGATCGATGCCAATCAGTCCCCAATCCCACAGCAGATTGGATTAGCCAATGTGCCGGCAAAGGTGAAAATGATCAATTGTTATGGGATTATCGGCGCTAGTTACAAAGTGTTACTTTTTGGGACTTTGACTTTTTTTGAGTCTCGGGACTCAAAAAACTTTTAATTAAGTGAAAAATAACTCAACTTTTAATTTTAGATTGTATTACTACTGGCACCAGCACCTTGGAAAAATATTGGAAAAATAAAGTTCTATGCCAGTAATCTGTGCTGACACTGTGTGGAAAAATATAGGAAAAATAAAGTACTATGCCAGTAATCTGTACTGGCACTGTGTGGAAAAAAATTGGAAAAATAAAGTACTATTAAGCCAGGGGGGAACATTTATTTGTGAAATTATTACGCCAAAGATACAATTTTGAATAATGAAAGGATGAAAATTATCAATTTTGAGTCCCGAGACTCAAAAAAAGTTCGAGTCCCAAAAAGTAACACTTTGTAACTAGCGCCGGATTATCAGCCCGGACATTTATGACAGAACCAATTCTCGGATGGCACACAAAGCCCGAAACAAAGAACTGACCAGCAAGGGACTGATCGGGAAGGAAATGTGCGAAATGTGGTCAGAGAGGTGGAGCAGAAGCTGGGATTGGGGCCACCAAGGTTGGACAGCCAGGGACTGCTTTCCATCCAAAACACCCAGGACCCAATCAACAACAACAACAGAAGAGGAGGTGGATGAGAAAGGGAAATAATTTTGGCCAATTCAAAATTTGAACCTTCCCAGACCTTTCTCAGCTTCTCTCTCCGAATAGTGCCGAATTGGCTCCCGCCATTGAATCTTCCCCCTCCATCGGTGGCACATTTCCGGCACAATTGTTCGGTGCCGGCATTCGGGGACTTCCCGGGTTTGATTCGGGGATTTAAAACCGCCGATTTGACGACGATTATCTTTTGTTAGAACTCCCCTTGGAGGAGGAATTGGTGGAGTTCAGTCTCTTCCATCCCCCGCATTGCTCGCGGCTCTTTTGAGACAACAACGACAAAGGGATCAGCTGGGCTTGCAGTCTTCCGTCGGAAACTCTGCCGGTATTAGCACGAATTTGGCGGCATTGCAAAGTGGGTAGGGTGAGAGGAGGAGGGAGGGGGAGGGAACAAGGACACATGGATTCAGAAAACAAACATTGAACAAACACTGTCTTGACATTTTTACCCATTTGCATAGACTTTTTGAAACCCAATTCTGATCATTTGCAGCCATTCAGCACCAACGACAAAGGGATCAACAGCAGCAGCAGCAACGGCAAAGAGTGGTGCAGCAACAGCAACAGATCCAGGCACTGCTCCAACAAGTTGCTCTGCAACAACAGCAGCAACAATTATTGCTACGGGTTGCCGGACGAAGACAACAGCGACACGAGATTGTTGCAGCAGGGAACGATCGACTTAACAGAGGTTCCAAGACTCAGGAATATCTTTTTATAATCAAAAATTTGAATTTCAGCGGGCCAAGCTGGTTCCTTTCGATCCATCTTTGAGGTGAACATTCAATTCCTGTCGTTATTCCTCCACACTTCTTCAGCAGAATAGTGCTCCTTCAAGCTTTGCTCCACCAAATCCGGTTTCGCATCCTGTCAGCAGGCTGACCAGCAGGTGATTTTCGCCAAGACCCTTGGGTCCCAGCTTCATGGGACTTACGCCCTCCCATAGGATCTCTCCATCAACTGGCTTTGGCGGCTCCACCGGATCTGTTCCCACCTTTTTGGGCTCTCCCCAAGTCTCAGCTCCTTCCATAATTGGTTTGGGCTTACATTAATATTTTTGGCCAAATCCTTTGGTTCAGTCCCCGTTCATCCCGTCCAAACTTCTGATCGTCCACGGGCCTTCGCCGATTCCGATTTGGCCTCTCTTCTCCAAACTCTGATTTCTGCTGCTTCATCCCTGGCAAACCAACAACAAAATGCTTTCCCGAATTCCGCAACCAATAATAATCTCCCTATGGACCGGGCCATGGTGGTCAAGCTGGTCACAGAGGGACAACAACAGAAACAACCACGCAAATTGGAACAGATTTTGGAGCAGGAACAGCGAATTCTGGAAGTGCTGGAACGGGAATCAGAACGCAATCAAATGGTGCAGAGCAACCGCAAGGAGTTGCAAGCAGTTCAGGTATGAAAGAATCACCGGAAAAGGACAAATCCCGACAAGTGCAGGAGCAACAACAGCGCATCCTGGAACTGCTGGGCCAGGTTACGACATTGCGACAGAATATGGCCGAAATTGGAGGCCAAGACAGTGGCACTGATGAGACAGCAAAAACTCGTAGAAATACCCCGACGAAGAGCAACAGAAGGCCAAAAGGCAAAATTGCACAGAAAGAAGTTAAAAAAACAAAACAAAAAATTTAGTCTCCACTCATCAGCAAACCCTCGGTGACGGCGAGAATTTGCTGAGGGAACTGCTGCGAGCTCTGTCCGGCATAATTTCTCCCCAAGGACCATTGGCGTCAGGCAACATCCAACCCTTGCCACCACCCCCTTCGGCACAAATTGTCCAAATGCCACCACCAACAACTGCGAACTTTGTTGGCCAAATTCCCCAGGGGAACATTTTGAGGCCAAATGGCCAACTGAAACCCCAACAACTGCAGCAAATTCTGGAGTTGTCCCAGTTGGGACAATTTCCACAGCAACAGCTCCAAGCAGTACCGGGACTGTCGCAACAAGACCAAGGGAATGCTGAGCAGGGGCCAATCCAGCAATTTGTCACAGTGTTGGACCCAAGGACAGGTCAACAAGTTACTGGGGAGATTGAGGCGGATGGAGGAAGGGGGACAGGTTCGGCATTAAAGGGAATTCCTAAATATAATGCACATTTATTTTTATAGCAGTCCAACAGGTCGGAGCAGTACCAGCACAAATTGCAGGACAACAGTTTGGATCAATATCAGCGGGACAACAACAAATCGATGGGCTGGGAATTGTTGATGGGGAGCAGTTACTGAGTTTGGTGCAGAGGGCACAGAAAGCTAAAGAAGTGACCAAGAAAGATGAGGAAGAAGAAGGAGATGATGATGATGTTGAGGCGGAGGATGGAGGGGAGGAGGTGGAGGAGGAGGACGATGGTCAACGGGACGGGGACGAATAGAGCAGGGAATATTGGCCATTTTGGCAAAATTACGCAGAATCTAGCACAACTAACAACCTTTGATCCACTTGGGTTTGTCCACCCCATCCTTCTTTTCCTTTTTTGTTGCTTTGGCCCATTCATCTGCGATAATGATGACCACAAGACCTTTGGCCATGAACCAATAAATCATCCAAAATTGCCCGCAGGCCCTCCCTCCCTCTGTCTTCGGGAGGACAATAATTGCCACTGAAAATGAGTCATTTGTTGGCCAAGGGCAGAAATGTCCCGAAACCAACAACATCCATGGATTTGGGGATGGATGCTCATTCGCCCCGTCCCTCATCAAAGCCGACAAATGCGGGGGGAGGGGACTCTGATCTGTCTGCTTGGGATAAGGAAGAAAACAGCTGTCGGGGGAAGAAAGCAAGCACTTAGGATACCCCCAACCCCCGGGGGTTTAGGGTTTATCATTTATCAAATGCCCGAGGGAGAAAAGTCCATCGATGAAGAGAACGGCTTACCCGCCGAAGGGGCCGATCATGATCGATGGGCCATTTGGAAGCGGCGGAATCCACACCTGTGCTGGTGTTCCCACCGATCGGAACCATTTGATCGGATTCCAATCACAACAAACATTTGCACCAAATTGCATTTTTATTTATCTATGGATGATTTGCTCCCAAAGGAGCTTTGTTCGCACTTCATCCTCCCACCCCGATCCCTCTCATTGGTTTCAGCACACCAATCTCATGCTCTTGCCAACTTTGCTCTTTTTGGCCCTTTGGGCTTGGGCCTTCACAGCCAATTCTCTCACAAATTTGGCCCAACAGCGCAAATTGTGCTTTCACAGGTGTCAGCGTCTGTTGCAACGGTCGCTTGGACGGGTTGACCAGGTGAGGGTGGGAGATTCGGCCTAAAATTGCCAAAATATTAAAAAAAGCAATTTTTTAATTTAAAAAGCTCAATGTGGAGGAAGTGGTGCACCGGATCGATGTCCACAGAAAGGAACAACTCCTCGCGGGGATCCAAAAACAACAGGGAATGATGAAGACGAAGTCAGATCCGGCAGCGGAACAGTTTAAAGCAATTTGCTGGTGGGAATTAATCCGCCGAAAACGATGAAAAATCCCTTAGAAAGAGTTAGTCCAAAGGGAAAGAAGGAACAAAGAGAATAATCACACCGGACAAAATGGAAAAGGACAACATTTATTAGTTGCCAACTTTCTAAATGGGGATTAAAGTTTTAGACGGAATATCATAGTTTCCATTATGAACTTTTTAGCTTACGTTATATGTGCTTTCGTTACGAAATTTTTTAAAATGAATTTGGCTATTTTATGAATCAGAAAGATCAATTGCATATACGGGGATTGCCTAGGTCAACTATCACCAATCCTTCACCCTCACCATTTTTGCCTCATTATACAATCCACAAAAGTGATGTTTTTCGTCAGGAAATTCTTCGACTTCGAAGACTGTTCCCGACAATGTGAAAGAGCATTTTTTCGACGTCGGAAAAGGACCAAAGACAGTCCAAAGAACAGAGGAATCGGGGTCGAACAGGGATCGGTGCTGCGTTTCTGCCATGGCAATGATTTTGGTGCGTTTCTCCGCCTTTTTCCTGCCAATTTCTGCACCCCTCCCTTTAAGGCATTCCCTACGACCGTTTTGCCTGTGTGCACAAGTACCACGCCTTTGTGGAGATCCGATGCTCGTCCTACCAGCAGAAGGCAGTGGGTCAGCATTAAAAAAAGAAAAAAGCAAAGACAAAAAATGTATTTGGAAAAATATTCAACGAAAAGAAAAAGACACCCCAAATTTTAAGAGGGAAAGACAGTATAATAGTTAAACAAAAACATCACACTCAATCAGAATCCTCCGATCCATCAGTTCCTGACTCATTTCCCATATCAAGCACGGAATCAGTCAGATCATAATTGATATCACAATCCGCTAAAAATTGAGGAATATTATGAAATTTCATAATCATTATTACTGATTGTTGCTGTTGATGTCGAAGCCGTTGAGCTGAGGGCGTCAGATCGAGACCTTTTCCGAGAAACACGGTGTGGAGGGGAGCCAGAAGGGTTGCCATTTGTAATGCACTCTTTCACACCATCAATCACATGTTGTATGCCAAAGTCCTTGTCCGACCATTGTGAACACATGGGTTGTGATGTCGGAAGCGAGTCCTCATCGATAACGAAACTCTCGGGCTCCGGCATGTTCAGCTTCTTCAGTTCAGATATTTTCTGGCCCGGGTGTTCATTAATGTATGCCTGTTGCAAAAAATGTATCCAGAAAAACCACCCATTTCATTTCATATTCCCACGGACCATGAGTGTTGAGTAATGCTGAAACACTTCTTGATTTCTGTCAGCTTGTCTTTGTTTTATTCGTTTCTCCCGTTCTCTCTCCCTCTCCTTTTCCAGCCAAAGTTTGTCCGGGCGAATGGTCTTCCACTTTGATGGATCCATCAACGCCTTCATTATTAATAGTGTTGCCGCACAGAACATCGTATCCACACTTCTTTTGAAATCCTCTTCTGCCGATGATTCTTTTTCAACAGTTCCGATCAACTTGTGATGCGAAGGCGCGAATGACATGTCAAATCTTATATTCCCTGCTAGCTTCGGTACTTGTCTAGTTTGGGTACCATTTTACCCCCTTCCCCCACCCGAAAAATTTTAATCATATTTTATCATTAAAAATGGCCCGAAATCACATTCTAAGGGCAGTTTTGACGCTGAATACGATTCTGACGTCCATTTTGACGTCCTGCGTCATCTGACGCAATTTTTTGACGTCAAAAAATTTTGACTTCCAAATTTTTTCAAAATTCAATTTTATGCATAGAAATCAGTGAAAAAACAACAATTGATCACCAATTTATCACAAATAAAAATGTATTTTATCTAAAAATGGAATTTTGAAAAAAATTTGGACGTCAAAATTTTTCGACGTCAAAAAGTTGCGTCAGATGACGCAGGACGTCAAAAAGAACGTCAGAATCGGATTCAGCGTCAAAAACTGCCCCTAGGATGTGATTTTGGGGTCATTTTAGGGTCATCTTATTTTTTTCAAAAGGGGGGGGGGTAAAAATGGTACCCAAACTAGACAAGTACCCTAGCTTCTTTGATTTGGCTGAAAATATAGACCAAATAAGAAAAAAACTTTTAAATTTACATATAAGAAGCAGATGGACGGCCAACTCGAGAGCACTGGCTGATTGCTTCGATAATTGTTGGTCTATCCACGTCAGGGTCAGTGAGTCCATCTTGTAGAACTTTTTGCTTCGAATATGCTCGGCCCAACGTCTTGTTCCTCTTGCTGACTGTCCTGCATAAAGAATCTGGAAAAAGGAGCATCAGTAAAGCATGGCATAAAAATTTAAAAAAAGCAAAATTTATTTTAATACCCTTTTAATGCGCTTGTCTTCCACTTGAAAAATGAGGTAAACACCCCATTTGGCCTCATTGTCGGCAACCGCGTCCTTGTAGTCGTTAAACCTGCGAAGGGCCCCGTGATATTTCGGCATATTTTGCTTATAGTTCAGAATCGGTGCACCAATCCCATCCGTATAAAATTCAGCCTTCGCTTGGCATTTTTTTGAATGGGCTCTCAAAAATGCATAATTCTTATAGCAAAAGTTGCACCGTGTCCCGCCTGGAATAATTAATTTTAAACCATAAAATCAAATGTCGTTCATACCATCGTACTTTCGGCCATATTCAGCTACTGGACCTTCAATTTTATCCTTTTCATGATTTTCAATGTGTTTCCGCAACATATGATAAGATGTTCGTTTTTTGTCTGTACCATATTTGTACTTGTAAGTCTGACCACATCGATTGCAAGTCGCAATATTTCCGTTAAAAGTAAACGTATCTTTAAACTCATCCATTTCTGGAAAATTAAAAAAAAACATTTATTAATTTGGTCCAAATTGTCATTTTATCCATGTGAAAATCCTTAAATCCCATTACAACGGAATATAAAATATGAAAATACATACATAGGTATGTAAAATGTGTCGCCCTACTTATGATTATGATATGTTAGAGAAATAAAGATGGGAAGAAATAAAGATAAGATTGGTTAGAGAAATAAAGAAAAACGCCAAAGAATGGCGTTTTTTGGCTAGGGAAAAATAAATTGGCATTATGTGATTGGTCAAACTTATTTGGATTTATAATTGGTGTACTCAATTTCATTTTTTTAAATTGAGAACTGCGACTGTTGGCCCTGCAACTGCGACAGCCCGAGCTGGACGCCGAGCAGTTCGGAGGAAAGGCCCAGCTGGGCCAGATCATTGCGGCCGTTGATCAGGCAACCTTGCTGATTTCGATTAACTTGCAAATTCGACCAAATTCCGGGATTCCCTTCCTCCCAGGAAGCTTGCCTGGTCCTCCACCAGCACTCGTCCTGTCTGGCCAATGCACTCTCCCGCCATTGTCCCCTCTCTCGCTCACTGTTCTCCACTCGTCACTCTCTTCGCGACAATTTCCTCTCTTTCGTTTTGCCTTTTGGCACAGCGATGGACCGGCGAGAGGGACAGGAAAGTGCCAAAGTCGAAAGTGGCGCCATTTTGGGTGGGCCAATCGAGCTGGACCCGTTGTTCTCGGACGCAATGCTGGACACGTGCCAGCTGATGGACTTCAAAAGGTGGGACAAAGCCAGGATAAACTAGATGAACTTTGAAACAATCAAGAATGGCAGAAGAATGGGGGGAAAGGACAGCAGAAGCAAATTCAGTGGCCATGGACAGGGCCAAATCCACTACAAAACGATGGACGGCACGGGAGGAGGAGGAGGGAGAGGTCACGGCCGGTAAGAAAATAAAAATGCCAATTTACCGTAAAACCCCTATTATAGCNCCCCCCTCTGGAGGGGGGTTGAAAAATATAACCCCCCTCCTAATTGAACCCCCGGGGGTTCTAGCCAAAAAAATTGAATTTTTATATATGGAAAAAAATAATTCAAAATTCGATGGAATCATTATTTTGCCCTAATGGCAGAAAAAGTTTTGTGGCCCAAAGACTTTGTTCAAACATTCGAGACAAATTTTTTGGTCGAATTTTGTATACAGAATCCCGTTTTTAAGGGTGTATTTTTGTCCAGCTCGTCTTTAGGGGTGTATTTTGATCTAGGAGCTCGTTTTTAGTGATTTCGAAAATTTTTTGGATTTTTTGAACTTCTTAAGAAATTCGCAAAATTTTGAAGATTTTTTTCAATTTTCTTAAGAAATTTTTGGAAAAAATTCGCTTCTGGAACAGATTTTAGAGTACGAAAAATAGTGCCCCCCTCTTCGTCGGTGAGGTTGAAATATATAGCCCCCCCTCCTAATTGAACCCCCCCTCCTAATAGACTCTGGAGGGGGGTTGAAAAATATAACCCCCGGGGATTATAATAGGGGTTTTACGGTAATCCATTTTGCGTCAAATTCACTTTTAGCACCTTCCGAGCGTCGAGTGTTCTCTTCCGAGGAAGACTTGTTGGATGTGCCGCCAAACTTCCACTATTCCACTGCCCGTTTGCCGGCGGACTTTTACACGCGATATGCCATTTGGTGGGGAGGAAGGAGGTGGACAATGGCCGGAAGGAGGGGAAAAGGGATGGAACGAACCAATTGTTTTTGGGGTTCCAGAAAGGCACAGTCATCGCCAGTGGTCAAATTGTTGCCAGAGGCACCAAAAGCCGAGAGTAAACCCACAACATGGCCCCATCAGTCGCCTCCCATACCAATGGCCATGCGAGAGACACAGCCGGATCCGATGCCGACCCAACAGGGTAAGTGACAATCATTTTCCGATCAGTCAGTCAATAACCCTCTCCCCCTCCAATTTCTGATCAGTTTGATCACTCCAACCCATTAATTTTTAGCATTTCTTGTTTTTTTTGATCACTCAATCGTATTCTCTCCACTCTTCCACTTTTTGGCCATTCTGCTCATTTATTCCCCTGATTTCTTCATCCAGCCAGAGTACGGTGGGAAGAAAGTGCCGATACCCGCACAACTTTGCCATACATTGTCAATGGCCAAGTGACAGAACCACGGGAACGGTGGAAAGCCGAGGAGGAAGCGGAGGAAATGGGGAGACGGAGGACGGAGGTCAGACTGATCGGTGATCAGCAGGAGGAGGAGGACGAGCTGAGGAGGAGAACAACGGTAAAGCCAGATGAACACGAAGTTAGATGAACAGAAAACCGAAATATATTTCATAAAAAGGTATAAGCTCAATAAACAAAGTGAATTTCAGCTTCCATCCAATTCTTGGCCCCATAATGTGCCGATTGAAGACCCATGGGCTCGAGCATTGCCCAGGGACGAAGATTCTGAGGAGAATTCCGTGGAACAAATCATTCAACAGATGGACGAGCAAAAATGGCCAAAGCCACCCGAAGGGACGGAAAGCCAGGAAAGTGCCAATTTGAGGCCAAAGACAACAACAAATCCGAATTTGTACTTGACAATGAACTTGTCGATAAATGAGGGGAACCAGGAAAGAGCTAAATTGAGACAACAACAAACAACGACTCGGAATCTGGACTCGACACCGATGCTGAGGGACACCAATGTGTATTTTGCGAAGATTCTGGAATTTGACGAGGAAGAAAGTGAAGAGACTGAATCACCAAGGCAAGGGGCACCCAGGAGCATAGGTATTGGATTCTGAGCAAAACATATGTTGTTGGCCAAGAATAAATTTAATTTCGGATCAGATATGGCATCCTCCACAAGAACTGCCGAACCGGCCATTGTGGCCCAGATGGTGCATTACCCATGGGAACAGTTGAGACCAGTCACAAGGCAGAAGGACACGGAGGGATCGGTGGAGCCGGAGGAGGCCGAGCCGGACGGAGAGGAGCAGTACTACGAAGGGGAAGAGGACACGACGGAGTCGCCATACGAGATCAGGGCGGCCAATTCGGAGGAATGGATGACTGTGGGGACGGCAGATCTGAGCCAGAAGACACGGGGTTTGTCATGGGGAAATTGGCCAATGATCCCGATCCAGATGGATCGGTCTGTGAGGTCATCTGGATATTTTAATGGCTGAACAGGATTTTTCTAGCCTGTCAGAATTTGCTTATTATGCGCCCCAATTAAAATCCTTCCATTTTCTCATAAAAATGTTTAAATTGCGAATTTTCAGTGCCCGGCCTCGCCTGGTCCCCCGGCCTAGCCTCCAGCACCCCGAAGATCCTTGTCTCGGCCGAGCCCGTGCCCCCCGCCCACTCGGACACCCTCCTGGTCCTGCTCGGCCTCTACCTGACCTTCTTCGGCCTCGCCGCCTTCCTGCTGCTCTGCCTGGTGCTGGCCTGTGTGGAGAGGCGAAGAAGGACAGTGTGGTGGACGGGAAGGGGCTGGGACAAAGGCAGGGCCAAGCAGAAGGCCAGGGCCGGAAGTGCCATTCTGATCCTGGACGAGCGCAAGGGCACGGTCAAGAGTGTGCGGTAGGAATCGGATCAGCAGATCAGAGATCAGATCAGGGTGTCACATTGGTGTTCGAACAAGAATGATCTTTGAGATGCAAACAAAGACCTGGCCCTTATTAGTTAGATGAGCTGTCAATGACACTGGACGAGAGCGGGAATTCTTTTTTTTTTTTGTTCCCTGTCGGCGGTATTCCCCCATTTCTGAGGTTGCCAGTCGGGATTACAACCACAAAGGACCGTTAGGTCTCTGACATGTGGAGGGGAAGGGGATCTGTATTAGTTTTTTGTTATTAATGATCTGTGTCTGCACCATTTGCTCTGCATCACCGCTCGGCTAATGGCTGGGTGAAGGGATGTGCTCCCCACGGGCTTGAGTATATGCCTGACACGGCGGTGGGATTCGAACCCACGTCCCGGGATTTTGCGGTCCCGTGTGATAGACCACTACACCACGCCGCCGACACCCAGGACCTCTCGCATTCGATTTGTTGAGGATCAAAATTCGGTTTTAACTCACAGGGGTGGAAAAGCCTTTTGAGATTCCAGGATATGTTTTTTAAAGTTACGGAATATCCATTTGTCCAGATTATTCTAGTTTGAACAGCCCATAAAGATCGCCAGATTATTCCAGATCAGTTCGAACACCAAAAAGAATAGTCGACAAAATGGTTATAATTGGATTACTGTCACATTGTTCAATGTTCATAGGGGTCATTTTTCTTCTTCAAATTTTGTATAAATATTATCTAATTCTCTCATTCTCTCCCTTCCTCCTTCCTTTTCCTCTTCAAATTCGCCTCCGAGTGCCCCCTCCGCTCTTCCGTCTCACCAGAATCCGCTTTCCGGTGGATCTTTTGCACACAAATCGGTAGACTCGCTGGCGAAGATCCGTGCCGTCGTAGGCACACTCAAACTTGGCAGGGCATTGGCACCTGAATCGCGGGGGATTGGCCAAGGAACAAGGGGAGGGACAACAAGATGGACATGTCAAGATGGGTAAAATTCCATTTTTAAAAGTAACGGAAATATTGGATAATCAGGATCAACCCAATGGGTTTGATTTGAACCCACTAATTAATAAAATAAATAAAAAATAATAGCCTGACAAAGTAGCAGAAAACTTTTTATTTCATCACATCCAATAAAAACAGATGATTTACAGTAATAATTTGGTGTGAAGGTTAGAACAAAAATTCGAATTTTTCGTTGAATACTCTATTTTTCGATATTTTTGAAAATTTTCGAACTTTTTGTTTGAATTTCGAAAAACTAAAAATACCAGAAGATAGAGTATAAAATTCTGCACAACTTTGTCGCTGGAAGTTTTAGTCTAACAAGTCTAACAAAAAAGTTTTTAGGGAACATAGTATTGGGTTTTGATATTTTTTTTTGCAAAACGCCCATTTTGATATTTTTTGCAAAACGACCCAGCACCATTAAATGTACTTTAGTATTGTTTTTTCTACCCAAAAGTTAGCGGACGTGCTACAGTACCATTGAGCACGCATTTTCCTTTTCATGAGCACTCTTTTCGTTTTCTTCAACACTTTTTCATGAGCATTCTCCCGTTTCAACGAACACTTTTTTTCGTTTCAAATAAAAAATCCATTCCTTACTTTTAGGTAGAAAAAGCAATTTTACAGTAAGTAAATGTTACCAAGATTTGACCCAGTCCAACTGGCCATCCCCGTCCAGTGAAATGTCGTAGAATCCACAGGGTTCTTTCTCGGGCATGCAGAATGGCGCCAAAGGATCGAATTCTTGCTTCTGCGCATTGTTTTTTTTTGTCAAGATTATTCAAATTTTCACTTCGATACCATAAAAACATCGTGGGAGAGCCCAAAAGGTGTTGGACTTTTTGATGGCCAGTTGCCGAGGGAGTGGCCGAGCAATGCCATGATGAATATGCCGCCGGGCAGGTACTGATGAGCAAAGGCCCGCATTTTTGGTTTTCCCCTAAATTGAAAGGGATCAAGGAATTTAGGAGAATATAAGGGTGCTGGAAAAGCCAAAGTTGAATTCCCTTCAGATAAATCTTTTCCGGAGAGGTGAGGAAATGACGGAGATGCAAAATGAGGGATCCGAATCCATTTTTGGACCAAAATGGTCGAATCCAACCATGGATGGACCCTGTGAATTATGCAAACATCCGCGGGAGGTGGGGGAGAATTTGATACACATGGACAATGAGGATATTCCGATGGGATTTTTCAGCAAAAACTTGTGGATTCAGACACCTTAAATGCGCAAAAAAATAAAAATTTTCTTCAAATGTCCCAAAGGCTTGGAGGACGGCCGGAGATATCTGATCCAGGCCAGGGATGTGATCGATATTCGATATTCGGTCATTTTTGGCACCGAATATTCGTTATGCGATATTCGATTTTTTTCAGACCCCTCGAATATTCGTTATTCGATATTCGATTTTTTGGCCCAAAAATATTTTTTTTTCAAAAAATATTCGATATTCGATTTTTATTCGATATTCGGTCATTTTTGGCACCGAATATTCGTTATGCGATATTCGAATTTTTTCGGACCCCTCGAATATTCGTTATGCGATATTCGAATTTTTTCGGACCCCTCGAATATTCGATATTCGATTTTTTTCGTCGGAAATCGATCACATCCCTGATCCAGGCCACATAAATATGGTCGAAGCAGCAATGAATTAGTCCACTCATGCTCTTTGTTATTGTTTTTTGTTGGTTTTTTTGGCACAAAACACCAAATTTCGGGACCTTCGAATCCGTGTTTGGCCATTACCGGGCAAACTGCCTCCTTCTTTCGCTGACCGGGGCACGTCACCCACTCACTTTCTTGGCCACCATTGGGTGGGCCATTTGCACTTTCCCACAGTTCTTCCTTCTTTCCCTCCGACTATTGGTGCCTAATGAGTTGCGGCCCAACAGCAACAGCGGAATCTTCCCCCACGTCCCTTCGCCTTCCCTACCCTGCCCTTGCGCCTTCCGCCTCGACCCCTTAATTATCCACGTGGAAGTGGGCAGTGATTTCCGGGAAATTGCGACGATTGAAAAAATGAATAATTTATGGGAAAATATAACCAAAAATGCCAGAATATACAGGAAACAATAATCTAAAAAATGAACAGGTCCTCCTTGTTTTGGCGTCAGTGTAATCGATTCTGTTGTCGTGAATCAATCAGGCTCTGAAGAAGGCCGAACTCTTGGTGACCCAGCGGTTCCCTGGGCACTGTCGGGATTGCCGAGCGAACCATCCGAAACCGAAATCACCTGCAAATAATAGTCAATTTAGACAAAATTACTTGCGGATGGGACAAATTTGGGTCTTTTTTGGAACTTGGATCTGTAGACTTCCAAAAGGCCTTCCATGCCAGTCAAGGTTGTCTTCACATATTTTCCCTTCACCTCCTACTTCCTCTTGGACTTGATCCCTTCCATGCGATCCTACGTTTTGGGTGCTTGGATGACTGGGTTTTCCTTCCGTGGTCCTTCCAGGGTATTGTTCTCGGGAAGGGAACACTTCCCCTGGGCCATTCCCGGGGTCCTGATTATGGCCTTTTTGTGCCTGTGCCTTGTTCAGCATGTGTTGCCGTGCCTGGGCCACCACCATGGCCATGGACAGTCTGGGTGCCCTCGCCCGGTTCTTCGTCCCTGCCACCGCTCCTTCGGTTCCGGCGAGTGCTTGAGGAGAACGCGACAGAATTGCCAAGGGAAGAGGGGCATTGTTGGCAGGGACAGTGCCGGATCCGGAAGGGCCTTTGCGGGAGATCAGCAAGAGACGCCGCCACTTGGAGCGGAGATGATCGCGGTAGGGCCGGATGTAGAGGAGGATCACCAGGGAGTCCAGACAGCAGTGGAAGGAGCTCAGGGCCAGCGCTACCAGCCAGAAGCGGTGGGCGGCAGAGCGGATCCTGAGAGGGACGGAAGGCAACGTGTATATCATTTNGTAAATAAGTAATTAATGTAGAAGAATGTGAGGAGGAAGGAATGGGAAGGACATACATAAATTAAAATTTTTGAGGAGGAGATTATTGAGGGGATGAGACAGGATTACGATATCAGCAGAAATGCGATGTCAAGCCCATTATTTAAATCATTTATAAAGGAACTGAGTCAGTAGGAGCAAATTTGACCCAATTTGGAAATGATTAATTGTACAGTAAATAAACAATTGATTTCTAAAAATGGTCCAAATCCCCAAAATTGGACCTGTAGGCCGAGAGGGTCACCCCGACAACCATTGGGCAAAGCAAAATAATGGCAATCAGCGCAATTTGCACCGTGTTCATGTGGTACAGTTGGGTCATCAGTCGCGTCGTCTTCGAATTGTTCGTGCCGTGGCATCTGATCATGGGTCAGATTTGGATTTGATTTTTCTGGCCCAATTCTCTGGGTTTGTACATTTTGGGCTTCTTCCGGTGCAACATCAAATTTGTCAATGCCAACAAAGTGATCATCAGAACACACAAAGTTTCGGCGACCGCCAAGAAAAACTTGAAGTCCCCCAAGCGACTGTAGCCGATCAGCCGATGGGAGGCGAACAGAGACTGATAAAGGAGAAATTAAGGTTTTTTGAGTTCAGAATGGAAGTGAAAAAACCGAAAGTTGCGGAAATGCTTCGACCAATTTGCACAGAAATTGGTCCTGATCGCCCTGCAGATAACCCACGGCCAGATTGATTATGGTCAGATTGAGCAGGGTGTTGGTGGTCATCAGAACCACCAAAGTGCTGGTGGAGCCCATGGCACGCGCCAAAAGACTCGAATCGGAGGAACTGACCAAAAAACAATATTCGGGGATGGCAAAAAGTAAGGACACACCTGAAGAAGACGAATCGGTAGAGAAGTAGAAGAAGCAGGCCGAGCACATAGTTCAGAAAGCACACTTCGCTGAGGATCAACCACTGGAAGTCCGCATCGGAAGAATCGAAAATCCTGTAAAAACACAGTCAAAGAAAGAATATCGATCAGGGAGAGAGATTGACTTTGGCAGGGTGGAGGATCGCAGGTATGCGGCCACAAGGGGAGCCAGGAACACTGGCTGGATCTGGCCAAGGACAACGGAGTAGAAATAGCCCCAGCAAAGGCAGTTCAGCAAGTACAGCCTGGCAAAAGTCACAGATTTCTTGGTAATTGCCACAATCAATGATTGGCTGACCTGTACATGGCCATTGAGGGGGTGGACTTGTTGAAGATGGTGTGGAAGGTGAGGGCGGCCAGCAGGGTGGACAGCAGCGAGGAACAGTGCATCACCACCGTGTACACGCCCACCCAGCTGTCGTCGTGCACTTCGTGCGCCTGCAGATCCTCAAGGCCGGCAAACTTCCTCGGGAAGGCATCCGATGGATCCGCGGAGATTGTCGAGGGTAAAAGTTGCGCGGCAACACCTTATTAGTTGAAGGGATTCGGAAAAATTTCGGGGAAATGGATAGGAGGAAACTGCACCAGTTAGAGAGTTGGTGGCCATGATGGTCGACAGACCATCCGAGATCAGAGACTATCAAATCTTCAAGAGAGCGATTGTGAGTAAAAAGAATCAAATTATATTTCAGGAACTCAATGAATAAATAAAAGAATAGTGCGCGATTGGGAGAGGAAGAGGCGACAAAATCATTTTTAGGCCAATGGAAAGGTTAACATTTGAGTCAAAAAGATATAGTTGGGTCAGAACACTTGTCGGCACCTATGGACACAATCCCAATTGAAGAGATCGGCAGATGCCGATGGAGATTGGCATTTTGGCCAAAGCCAATGGCCAAATGACAGCAGCTGGTTAGTAGAAAGAAGTAAAGACTGGAGAGTGCGAGCACGAGAAAGATTGGGGAAGGGAANCAGGTGGTTGGGCCAATTCTCATTTGGCATTCATGATCATTGGTGATAATCACATACATACATAGGTATACATACTCTTATCAACGGCGGAGAAACATACATCGGAAACAGACTGGACATGCGCAGAATCTGTAGACAAAAATTACAGAGGTAACTAGGGGATTATACATAGGTAAGTTATATTATATGTTGGGAAAAATCCGAATGGAATCGGGTTATCCAATGGGGCCAAATAGGGATTGGAGAAAAAATTCGGATACATTCCAGCAAAGTAAAAGTACACAAAACAGATCGGAGGGCACGGGAGGTGTTGCGTGACAGTGAAAATGAAAGGACATTCACTCCCATTTGGAGTTGACCACACTCATCGGCGGAATCTGAAGGGGAAAAATTAATGGGAAAGAAAGTTAAAAAATTGTTGAAAAATAACAAAACAAAGGCCCAGAAGAAGAAATTATTCTTCTTCTCTGAAACATTTCCTCCTTTAACTTTTACGTCATTCTTTCAAGCATGTTGTCGACAAAAGTGCACTCGGTTCATCAGTTTATTGCCATCCTTTCATTCTGCTGATTGCACCAAAGTGATTTGACATTGTGGTGCCAATGGGTCAGAACCAGAATTACCAGAATGATGGCGCACAACTTCTAACCATTTCACCGTAGCAATATCTTGACTTTGACCCGGATCTGACCGCCAGCAAATTGGACCAAGTGCCAATTGCCAAAGGCACTAACCAACAAGGGATACTGTAGTGTGCTGTGTTTGTTGAGGGTAAGCTGATCCAAAGGTGCCCTGGGGCCTGTTTCAATTGTCACTTTGAACTTGAAAATCTTCAAAGTTCAAAGTAAAAGTTCAAGTTAAAAGTCAAAGTTAACGTGTTTCAATTCCAGCTTTGAAAAAGTTCAAAGTTAAAGGTAAAAATCTTCAAAGTTCAAAGTTAAAGTTCAAAGTAAAGGTGTTTCAATTAAAAAATTTTCACTTTGAACTTTTTGCTTTGAACTTTGAATTAATTGAAACACTTTGAAAGCAGAAAATACATAAAAATCAGCCTTATTTAATTTATAATTTTTGAAATTTATGGTCTTTATATCAAAATAACTTATATATGGTTAAGATTTTAGATATTCATGTTCAAAGTTTTTCTCTAGATTTATTTCTCCACGTATAAAATTTATGCTTTTGGTATTTTCGGCTTTAAAATTATCAAGTGATTAAATTTAGAAGCTTATAAAATTTTTGTGACATTTTTTGTTGATTTTCTTTGGTTTTAAGCGTAACTTTTATAGATCGGATGATCGGTTTTTTCGGTTATCCGCATTCCCAAAAACTGACCAAAACCGAGCGAAAATTTGTTGGTTTTTCAAAAACGAAAATGAGAAATTTTCATAATAAAATAAGCAAAATTCAAAAATTTCTCTGCCATACCTTTCGCATTTTTTTTAATTTTTTCCCTTTTTTAAAATAGTACCATAAAGTAGGAAGGGGCGTTGCTGCTCACTAGCCCGCATCAGCTCAATATTCTCAAAAAACAAATACCGTATTTCTTTAATACAAGCCCCCTGCATTTGAAGCCTCCCCCTCAAATAGGTCCCCTCTGAAGAGGGGTTGAAAATATAGCCCACGGGGGTTTTTCTAATAAAGAAAATACGGTATGATCAGAGCCCCCAAAAAATTTTATAGACCTCAGGTTTCCTCGAGAAAAATTTTGCAATTCAACTTTTCAATCAGAGCCCCTAGTTTTTTAGAAGTCTCAAGTTTTTAAAAAATTCAATTAAAATTTTTCAGTTTTCAAAAAAATTCAATTCTTAAGAATTTCAAAGACATTGGATTTTCAGAAATCCTATGATTTTCAAAAAATAACACAGGTCTAAAATTTCACAAAATTTTTGTTAGCCCAAGATTTTCAAGAATTTCATGAGTCTTTGGATATTGGCGGATTTTTCAGAATTTTCAGACCTAGAATTTTCGAAAAAAATCAAAACCTTGGTTATTCATGGATTTTCAAAAAATTTGGGACTGCTGATCATAATGGATTTTTTGCAATTTTCACGTATTTTTTTGTGAAATTTTTTAGATGAAGCACTTCTGGATTTTCTTTAGGTTTTATTGATTTATCTATCAATAATAAATTTCAACCTTTTTGGTCAATTATTTTATGAGTTATGCGATTTTTTGGCTCAATTGCAGTTTAGCCGTCCTTAAATATTTTAACCGTCCTTAAAATTTTTAGCCGTCCTTAAAACTTTTAACCGTCCTTAAAAACTTTTAGCCGTCCTTAAAACTTTTAACCGTCCTTAAAACCTTTAGCCGTCCTTAATAATTTTTAAAACCTTTAGCCGTCCTTAATAATTTTTAGCCGTCCTTAACATAAAAATTAAAAAAATTGAATTTGCAATAAATCGTCGTTATGGTCATTACTAGGGTTGCAGGAATCCCTGCGGGGACGGGGACTGGCGACCTTCGCGGGGACGGGGACAGATTTTCGCGGAGTCCCCGACGGGGTCCCCACGGGGACAAGAATTTTTTTCTAGAGTCTTAATTTTTAAAAAAAAATCGAAAATTTTTTCAATCAATGAAAATTCATTTTACTTAGGGTGTAAACTAAGTTCGCGACCCTCCTGATAGGGGCATTTAAAAAAAATTAATAACTTTTTTATTTTGTCACCAATCCTCTTGATCTTTTATTATTTTGTAGCTAAGAATGTCATTAATCATTTTTACAAGAAAAATCAATTTTATAATGCATTTTAAAAAAGTTATGATTTTTTCCGCAAATAGACCTTAAATTGACATTCGACCGTCTTTTTTC
>LDKF01000191.1:48286-73673 GCA_001026735.1 Rotylenchulus reniformis | reverse complement strand
CCCCCCCCCCTTTTTGGAAAAAAATTAGATGACCCAAAAATGGTCCAAAATCACATCCTAGGGTCAGTTTTTGATGCTGAATCCGAATCTGACGTCCATTTTGACGTCCTGAGTCATCTGACGTCAATTTTTGACGTTGAAAAATTTTGACGTCAAAAATTTTGATGTCCCAAAAATGCCTCAAAATGACGTCCTAGGGCCAGTTTTTAACGCTGAATCCGAATCTGACGTCCATTTTTACGTCCTGTGTTGACGTCTGAAATTTTGACGTCAAAATTTTTTTTCAAAATTTTCATTTTTTTGTTTAATTTTCATAAGTTTAAAATTTGTTTGTCGTTAGATGGCTACCTTTAAAGAGAAAATGCAAAATGTATTTAACCCAGGGTTTCCATCTGTCCTTATTTATAAGGATTGTCCTTATTTTGAGGGGTCTCAATCTTATAAAAATAAAATGTCCTTATTTGTAAGATTTGTCCTTATTTTTGACCCGTCCTTATTTTATCCCTTATTTTGTCCTTATATTTGGGATTTTGAGAAATTTTTTCAAAAAATGACCAATTTTCTTTAAAAAAAGGTCTAAATTCCAAAAATTTCTCCGGCCGCCCCTATCGGGACGGCCGGGCACCCCATACAATGAATTTTTCTGGAAAATATCATTTAAAAAATTAACAATTTTTCAAAAAAAGGTCTAATTAATAATATATTTCATATTTTATTCGCCATCAAAAGGACAACAAAATTGCCGCTAACGTGATGGGGGAGGAAACAAGGAAATGACAACAGATGATCAAAATGGGAAGGTCAAGGTACACCAAGCGGGGGAGGGCAGAGAATGTGAACAAAACATGAAAACATATGATCGTTACATTGTGTTTCATATATTTTTTTTTTTTTTCTTTATCATTGTATATTTTTTCTCTTTGTATTTTTTTTATGGCGAATATCTCTTTGTAACGTTGATTAATAAAAGATAAATGGAGAAGATTGATCAGTAGTTGAGAGGTTGTTGAGAAGCCGGTGAAAGAAAGATTGAGGTGAGGGAGAGAGAAAAGCTTCAGAAGGGAGTGAGTTCCAAGATTTGACAGCACGAGCGATGAGAGAACCCTGATTTTTTGAATTCTTGGGAGGTACAATCAGCCTATAAGGATGGGATCGCGATGGTCTGGAAGAAAAGGAAACGAATTCTGTTGGATCGAGATGAGTGAACCGGAGACATAGACGGAATAAAGCCGTAAGATCAAAACATTTTCTACGAAAATGGAGGCTTTCGAGGTTAAACAACTGAAGACGTTTTTTATAGTTTGAATATGGAATTTTACATTTGCGCTGTGCAACTCTAGAAAAGAATTTTTGGACCTGTTCAATTTTTTTAGAAGAGTTGATGGAGATTGGATTCCAAATTTCCGTAGCATACTCCAATAGTGGTCTGACATAGGATTTAAATGCTAAACCCCAAATTTTTGGATCAGAAGTATGTAAAATACGTAGCAGTTGCAAAGCCCGAATGTTGGCTGTTTTAATAATATGAGAAATGTGATCAGAAAAGTCTAAAAAACCATTGATGTGTACACCGAGATCACGAACTAAGGGGACAGACTTTATGGTGGAACATTCTAAGTGATAAGAGATTTTTGGGTTATTCTTACCGATGTGCAAAACATGAGTCTTTTCAAGTGAAATAGGAAGTGACCAGTTTACAGACCAAACATTTATATTAGAAATAGCAGTTTGCAGAGTAGGTGATGGTAAACTAGAGTGAAAGGAGTCGAAAATTTTTAAATCATCAGCATAAAGACGACATTGGATGGGATGTGGTATGACAGAGGGTAAATCGTTGATGTACAACAAGAAAAGTAGCGGGCCAAGGACAGATCCCTGTGGGACACCCGAAAGAACACGAGTTGGATGGGAAAGAGAGTTACCTACTTTGACAGTGAAGGTTCTATCTGTAAGAAAGGAGGTAATCCAATTAAAAATTTTACCACTAATGCCATACATTTTAATTTTGTGTAATAAAAAATTAGTCGGTACCATATCGAAGGCACGTTTGAAATCAAAGTACACTGCATCAGTGGGTTGATTTTTAGAAAGAGAATTATACCAATTATGGAGTGTAGAAAAAAGTTGGGAAGAGGTGGATCTTGATTTTAGAAAACCAAATTGGCATTTGTTAATTAGATTTTCAGAGAGAAGGAAGTCAATGATTTTGGTGTGTAGAATTTTTTCTAATACGCGACAAACTATGGAGGTCTGAGAAATTGGCCTATAATTTTGGCAGTCCGACTTATCCCCAGATTTATGGATGGGAGTTATTATAGATTGCTTCCAGAGAGTGGGGACCTGACCAGAATCTAGAGATGATCTATATAACTCGGTTAGATAGGGAGCCAAAGTATCAGAAGATAATTTAAGAAACCTGTAATTGAGATTATCAGGGGAAGTTCCGATTTTGTTGGGAAGTTGTTTGAGAGCGGAAGAAACCATTGCGACATTAAAATGTACATCTGACAGAATTTTTGAAGTAAGCGGCTGGAAAGGTGGAATTGAATGAGAGGGAATATTTTGGAATGATTTTGAAAATTCGGTAGAGAATAAGTCGGCTTTATCTTTATCAGTGGCAAGGTATATGTTATTTTTACGAAGAGATGGAATAGAGTGTTGATTTCTGAGCTTGCCATTGATAAAGGCGTACAGGCGTTGACGAGATGAGACAAGCTGCTTAATACGATGGTTATAAAAATTTGAAGTTACATGTCTAGCAGTCTTGCAGATATCTGTGTAAGTTTTTTTGTAAGAAGAATCTAATTTGAAAAGATGAAATATTCTCTTTTTACCAGTGTTGGGAAAAGCTCCGGCTCCAGCTCCGGCTCCGCTCCGGCTCCGGAGCCGGAGCGGAGCCAAAATTTCGGAAAGGCCGGAGCCGGAGCTGGAGCCGGAGCCAAAAATTTTTGGAGCCCGGAGCCGGAGCTGGAGCCGGAGCCGTGAAAAATTTCAAAAGCTCCGGCTCCGGGCTCCGGAGCCGAAGCCGTAAATTTTGAAGGGAAAATGGGTGCTAGGTGACATTTTTGGGCGAGGGAAGAGGGAGAAATCGCATACTATTTTTTTCCTCTGTGTTATTTAGGCGCCTGCTGCCATCCTGATGGCAGCAGGCGCCAAAATAATGCTCTGCTCAGTCTTCTTACTCCACTAGACGTGCGAGAGAGAGCAGAGGAAATACAGACGAGCAGAGAAAAAAGAAATAGTGTATATTTCCATGCATTTCTCTGCTCCAAAATGTATCTCATCAATTTTTTGGTCAAAAAATTTTGAAAGTTCGCGAGGTTTTGAACCACGGCCGGAGCTTTTCCGGAGCCCGGAGCCGGAGCCGGAGCAGACATTTTTAAGAGTCCGGAGCTGGAGCCGGAGCCGGAGCTAAAATTTTTGGGACCCCGGAGCCGGAGCTGGAGCCGGAGCAAAAAATTTCCAAGGGTCGGAGCTGGAGCCGGAGCCGGAGCCGAATTTTCTCATTTTCCCAACACTGCTTTTTACGCAGTAAAAGTCTTTTAATATGCGGGGGATATGGTATCTTATCCTTCCTAGAAAACCTTTTTAAAGGAATATTTTGGTCTATAAGACTGCTAATAACATTTACAAATTTATCATATTTTTGATCAACGTTAGAGAGGTGAACAAATTTGGTGGGGTCAGCATGATGAAGGAAGGGAAGAAGTTTAGAGATATTGTTTATGCTGAAGTTTCTAAAATGCATAAGTTTTGGTGGTGGAGGAGAAACATTTAATGATATAGACAGCTGGAAATGATCTGAAGAACCTAAGGATTCTTTAGTTGTAATATTGCTGATTAGGGAGTCATGAGAAGTGATGCATAAATCGAGAATACCACCATCAATGTGCGTTGGGTTAACAATGTGCTGTTTTAGATCATGGGAATTGATAAAATCGATAAAATTCTTTGAAAGAGTTGAGGTTGAGGCCAAATTTTTCCATGAGATGTCAGGGAGATTAAAATCTCCAAGTATAATGGTTGGTTTGACAACAGCACATTGAAAATCCTTAAACAATTGTTTGAAGGCAAATTGTTTAGTGTTAGGAGGCACATAGACACATCCAATTCTAAAATGATTTGCGGAAGATTTTATGTCGACGAAAATAGAATCAATTTCATGAAGAGACCGGGATGAAAAAAGATTACAATTCAAATCTTTACGAACTAATATAGCAACTCCTCCCCCTCTGCGCTTACATTTTGAATTTCTATTACATATGAATGTTTGGTATTGGTTGTCAAACGAAAGCAAAGAGGGAGGGGAGGAATCATTTAGCCAAGTTTCTGAAATTGCTATAATATGAGGGCGTTGAGTAGAGATAATATGATCTAGATCAGAGATTTTGTTCACAATTGATCGAGCATTGGTGTACAAACAGGATAGAGTTGGTGTAGGAGGGGGGAGGGGAAGAGAGAGTTTTAGAGCAGCAGAAGAGGTCCGAGGATTAATCAATGAAGAATGAGTCAGAAGCGGGGGATGTGAGATAGGCAGAGGGCGGGGAGGAGAGGTCAAGACTGGGCTGACAACATTTGAGTGGAGGCCATAGAAGAAGGAACCCAGAGAACATTTGGTGGGAAGAAGATGGTAGGGTTTGGAGAAATTCGAAAAAAGTAGTGGAGAACGAGTGAAAGTAATACTATTAAGAGGTTTTGGCCGAGAATGCAAGAGAGAAGACGAGCAGAGTTGATTGGAAGAGAGAGCTGATTTTTTAAGAGCAGAATAGAGAGCCGTAGGGAGGGTGCTAAGTTTTTTGGTTTTGGTTCCGAAATAAGTGCACCTCACTACGGAGACAAACATTATTTGCATATACGATATAATCAGATCCTGGATTATCAGCTCGCAACTTTTTACATTGATCGATTAACCTTGAGCGTTGTTCGCGTTGTGCAAGTGTCATGGATTCTCGGACCCGAACCTTCTTGAACTTTCCATCAGCCAGCTTGTTGCGGTTCTTCAGGACATGTCGGACAGCAGCAGTGCAGGGTAGCTCCACCTTGATAAGCCTGGTACTTGCATTGTCTTTGCGCTCGCCCATCCGGAAAATGGCCGTCGGCAGAGCAAAGTCCAGCCCACATTCGTTCAGGATGTCGTGCACCTGTTGTTGGTCCTGGACTGCTCTATCGATCGGGCGGGCACCATTGCTTTCGGGGACACCAGACAGCACTAGGGAGTGTAGTCGTTTGGTTTCCTGTAAATTGTGTTGTGTAATTTGTTGTAGTTCCCCGGAACCAGGGCATGTTGTGTGTTGCTGATCACGGAGGAGATCGTGCATGAGAGCGAGCGTTTGTTTAACGACGGAGACGAGAGCGGTAGCCCAAGCTGGAGTATTGTCGTCGAAGACGCGATCTTGCATGTTGTTGAGCTGGTCGCCAAGGGTGGCCAGTTGCTGGGAACGTTGCTTTTTGATGTCATTTGGGGGAGTATGGAAGTCCATTGAACGAATTCGTTTCATACAATCTCAAATTTGGGTAATTAAACCCAAATTTGTGACCAATTTTCTTTAAAAAAAGGTCTAAATTCCAAAAATTTCTCCGGCCGCCCCTATCGGGACGGCCGGGCACCCCATACAATGAATTTTTCTGGAAAATATCATTTAAAAAATTAACAATTTTTCAAAAAAAGGTCTAATTAATAATATTAAAAATTTTCTCCGGCGCCGAAACAAAAAATGATCAATTTTCTTAAGAATTTGGCCGAAAATTCTCAAAATTTTCTCCGGCGGCCCCTATCGGGACCGCCGCCCCCCTACCCCGTAAAACATTTTTTGTAAAAAGGCTGAAAATAAGGTCCGCGAATAGGCATCTTTGCAATTAGAATTGTCATCTTTCATTCCAAGAATTCTATGGGTTTTCAAAAATCCTATGGGTTTTATAAAACAACAAATTGCTCTTGGAAATAGTCGGTAAGGAACAAATATGATGCATAAAATTGATTATATTTTTGGATTTGCATTTTTTAAAAGTGTCCTTATTTTTGAGGAATTTCCCCAGTGAAATCCTTATTTTTGGCTCTTGACGTCCTTATTTTGAAAATTTTTCGATGGAAACCCTGATTTAACCGGCTCATAATACTGGTAGCTAGACGGTTCAATAGGTGAGTGCTGAAAATTATTTATTTTTAACTAGAAATTTTACTGTTAAAATTATTAGTTAAAAATAAATAATCTTTCAGCCCGCACCTATTGAACCGTATGGTTGCCTAAGCACCCCACGCATTATGAAGGATAGCCGGGTCATATTTTATAACCGGGTATATATTTAATCTAATCTAAAAAATGAATTTTGGTTAAAAAAAAATTTTTGACGTCAAAAAGTTCCGACGTCAGAAAGTTGCGTCAGATGACGCAGGACGTAAAAATGGACGTCAGATTCGGATTCAGCGTTAAAAAATGGCCCTAGGACGTCATTTTGAGCCATTTTTGGGACATCAAAATTTTTGACGTCAAAATTTTTCAACGTCAAAAATTGACGTCAGATGACTCAGGACGTCAAAATGGACGTCAGATTCGGATTCAGCATCAAAAACTGACCCTAGGATGTGATTTTGGACCATTTTTGGGTCATCTAATTTTTTCCAAAAAAAGGGGGGTACCAACTGAAGTATAGCCAAAATCGGTGCTGTTAGTTTTGGTCAGTGGTTGATCTGGTCAGTAAAAAGAGTACCTATGACTAGGGCATGAAAAAAAAAGGCATAAAAAATCGCCAAAAAGGCGCCTAAAAAGGCACGAAAAATCGCCAAAAAGGCATCAAAAATGGCGAAAAAGGCACGAAAAACGGCAAAAAGGCATTAAAAAAAATCAAAAAATTAAAATAAAAATTCAAAATTTTACTACAAATATATTTTTAAAATTATTTTTCGTTTTTTGGAAGCAATTTCACATAAATAATTGCATAATTTTGAAAAATTTAAAAAAAAACGATTTTATCCCCAATAAGAGGCGGCTATCGGAGAAAAATTTTGAAAAATTTGGCTACTCTTCTTAAGATATTGGTCATTTTTTATTAAGGAAAATATCCTCTTTTTTTATTTTGGTTTCAAAATTTTATTTTTTTATATCATTTTAAAATATTTTTTCCAAAAAAGCACTAAAATTTTTAAAATTTGCTCAAAAAAGTCAAAAAGGCATGAAAAAAGGCACCAAAAGGCAAAAAAGGCATAAAAATCCCAAAAAGGGTCAAAAAGGCAAATAAAAATGCAAGCTAAAAGGTTCTAATAAAGCTAAAAATGCGTTTTACGTGGTTTTTAGGCTATTCTGAGCTCGCAGAAAAAAGGCATTTGCCTTAAATTTCATGCCCTACCTATGACCTCCCAAAGTGCAACCCTTGACCTGGAATCCATTCATTGATATTACCTTGAGTGATAAGATTTTTACATGAAAATAACGATTTTTTAAATTTATTAAATTTTCTGACAGCGCTGTTTACATTTATTTATAATTTAAGAAATTTTCTACCATAGGTTTAATTCTATTTATTTGGTTATATATTTTTTAATTTATTTACTGACCAGATCAACCACTGACCAAATCAACCAATGACCAGAACTACAGCCACCAAAAAATCGAAGTTTTTCGAAAATCTTAAAAATTTTCAGGGAAATTCGAAAAACCAAAAAGGCCATAAGTGGGGTCTTAAAATTCTAGATCTTTCTACTTTTTATAGTTTTGGCCTAGCAATGTCTACAAAAAAGTTTTTGTATGAAGAGGAGTTTCTGGGTTCTATTGAGGTGTAGCCCTTTTTTGCATTCTAAACTTTTTCTCTGTCCTTTGTGGTAATTATTGCTGACAAAAAAAAAACGAATACACAGAGAATGCAATAGGAAATATAAAAGATATTCGCTTCAATATATAGATCATTTTTTAAACATATGAGTTTTGGAGCATTCTTTGTGACAATGAGTGTAATTTGGCGATTTGCTAGTTGACAGCTGAAACGCTGTGCTAGGACGCCATTACATACTTTATGAAATTTTCGATAAACCATCGGGAAAACAGAGACGAATCAGGAATCAGAGTGCACAACTCACTCCTCGAAAAATATGGCAAACTATCAAAAAATATGGCATTTATAAGACAACCATTTTAAATATGCTTTTACAAGCAAAGAAACCACTACCCTTGGGGATTTATTCGAAAATTATTGCTTCGGTTTCTTCGTCTCAGATCCGAAATAACTCATTTTCATTTGAGTCCTAAAAACCTATTCAAAACTCCCTCAAAATATTCGTAAAAATAATCCAATTTGTTTCGCTAAACTCCCAGATGATTTTGATTTGTCACCCTTTTTGACCCTTTGCCCGGTTTTGGGACCCCCGGTTTTCGGTTTCGGTTTTGGCCCTACCCCCGGTTAACCGCCCGGTTACCGGCTTTGTAGAAATTTGCCAAAAAACGAAAAAAATTCCGAAATTTGAGGAAAAAACAATAAAAATTCAGAAAATTAACAAAAAAATCAATAAAAAATAATATTATATGTTTAACAACATTATAAAAAAGATTTCTCATAGAATTGAATCATTCGTATTCTTCCTCTAATGCTTTATCTTCTGGATATAATTCAGTAGTTGGTGAAAGTTTCAAGTTTTTAAGATGAGCTTTTAAGAAGCGCGATATGCGGTAGATTGAAAATAAGACCCCTTTCCCTTTTCCTAAGATAAAATGCCGAAAGAAAGTACGAATTTTAAGATCTAAATTAGGTCATAGCATGATTGGGCATGTAGTGGGATTTGGCAAAAATCGGGGACGAAGATGGGCAAAAAATTTTGATTTTTCCAAATTTTTATTTGAGAAAAATTTCACTGTGGGAGGTGTCGGCGGTCCCGATAGGGGCCGCCGGAGAAAATTTTGAAATTTTAGTTATTTTTCTTAAGAAAATTGGTCATTTTTAATGACATTTTTGAAAAATCATTGTGGGAGGCGCCGGTGTTCTCGACAGGGGCCACCGGAGAAAATTTTGAAATTTTCTTTTTCTTTTAAAAAATGATTAATTTTTAGGTCCTTTTTTGGAAGGTCGGATTGAAAATACAAGAATTTATCATTTATCATCATTTCTAAAGAAAAAATTATAATTTATTTTTTTCGATTGATTTAATTTTTGGAATTTTTTATTCAAAAAGATTTGTTACAATCAAAAAAATAGGCGAAAAATATTCAAAGTGTGGTGGAGAATTGAACTTTGGGAGCTCACCGATGATAAACCAGCATTTTTTCCACTAAACCAATGACTCTTTGGCCAGTCCTCCACCAATTTTTCTTAAGGGTTGGATCCAAAATGGCATCTTTAGGGGTGTATTCTCAAAACCGAAAAACCGGCGGTTTTGGGGTACCGGTTTTCGGTTAGGCCGGTTTTGGGACCCCCGGTTTTCGGTTTTGGGGCCAAAAAGGCCGGTTTTCGGTTACGGTTTCGGTTCGGTTAACCGACCGTGACCAACCCTACCAAACATGATGAATTCAATACCATTAAAAAATAAATTGGGCGCCGATTGAATTGCTTTGAATATGAATCCTCGACCTTTCGAAGCGAATCTTTCACTGAAGTGACAGAGAAATATAACGGCAAAAGAGTACACAGAGAAAAGATGCAGAGCAAAAGTTCACAAAGTTGGAGAATGTTTTTGAAGTTGGATCTAGTTGTGTTTACATGTCTGAGTGAGTTGGACGTAGTATCATTATCTGTCTTTGAATGCCAAATAAAAATATAAAAAGAGAAAAAGATCGTGTAAAGCACCCATTCCCTGCATTCTCATCCCTAATCATCGGTCTGCACTTCCTGACAGAGCAATTTGATGGTTTTGTCCTGTTGGACGTCACATTTTTCTACAAACGCACGAATGCGTTGTTTGCAAGAAGGGAAATCGCTTAAATAAATAGATATTTGGACCAGTGGACAGAGGCTAATCACCCCGAATCACCTGTTCAGCTTGGCTTCCAATTCATCCGCACATTTGATCAGGACATTTTGTCGCTCCATGAGTTCATTCAGTTTTTTCAAAGAATTCTCAAAAGACCGTAAAACCTTAAAAAATCGATGAGATCAATAAAAAAATAGCCAACCCAACGGAAGTGCTAATGAAGTTTCTTGAAGGCGGCACACGACTCCCATTGGTGTACCCTTTGAATTCCTCCTCAGTGATCTGAAGGCTATTGGCATTCATGTCCTGAAGAGAGTAAGTGCGATGAATCTCTTGGAAAGATAAAAGAAAAGCACTTGGATAAAGTAAATGGCGCTGAAAGGAGAAAATTGAATGTAGTAGGATAATAGATATGTATCAGTATGCAACTGTGCTGATTACCTGCTGAGATTGGTGAAGAAATAACCTTAAAAACGATTTAAAAATCGGAACGAATCGCCTGAACGATAAAAATAAGCAAGGTTGTTCAGCCCACCCGATTCTCCGCGCATGTGCCGATGGGGCAACCCGAATCGACTGATGAACTTGAGGTTGGACTGGATCAGTGGCGGATTTGCGCGGAGAATGACCAAAATCAGGACGGGAAGGAACTCATCGGCACTGGCTGGGGCGCCTTTCGGGGGTGGGAGGTTAATTTGGCAGGTGAAAATGGCAAAACAACCGGAACAACTTTCCCGGAGGGCGTCGAAAATATTTTTGGAACATCGCACAAGGCAATCCCTAAAGGAGAGATTGGGTGTGAAAAATGGAACAAAGCGAACAATTTGTGAGTGACGGGACGATGACTGTTCAGGTCCACAATTTCGGTAATGGCCTATCAGAAAAAAGAAATGAAAAATTGTGTGGTGGGTTGACTACCATATTACATACTTCGTTCAGACATTCCTGCACCTAAACGGAAATGGTAAGAATCGGGTGCTAAATATACGGTAGAACATGGTCCACCTTGATTGACGATTCCTCGAGGGATGTCTCCAAAAATCCGTTGGTCACCCAATTCAACGAACGAATGCGTGTTTGGAGACTCAGATCTTCCGCTTCTTCTTCAGTTCTTTTTGGGACAAAGAGTTAACCAGTTTTGCCATTGAAAGCAAATCAATCACCTCGATCCAAACAAAATATTGTAGGCACGAATGCAGAGGAAAGTTTCAATTTCAGTCAAAAACTGAGAAAGGTTGAAGGTCTCGTGCAAATTGGAGGAATTCTTGAGAACAAATTCTTTGATTGACTGGTAAAATGCCTGGACCAGCAAAGATAGTTCCTCGCTCGGCAACAATTCCTTCTGAAATTCGGGGTTGTCAGATCAAACCGGCCGGACCAAGTTGTGCCTTATAGAGACTTTCGATAAAAGTTTGACATTGCTTTTCAAGTTCCTTTGAAAGCGACGACGGGAAAGCATCCTCCAAATACATGGAAAGTTGTTCTTGAGCTTTTAGACTATCAGGGCTGGGAGGTCTAAATATAAATCCAATCAATTTCACGTGAAAACATAAAGAAAACTGAGATGGGACACTCAGTGAAAGCCTTGCATACAATAAATAAAATAAAGCATGACGAATTCCGTTATATTAGAGGTCCCCCATACACATAAAAATTTCGAGAAAAATTTAAAATTTAATTTTACGATAATTTTGAAGCGCATTAAGTACAGTTGTACGGCGAGATTAGGTCTGCTTAATATAAAATAAAATCAAAAATTTGGTGTCTGGAGAAACGCTTTGAGCCATGATTTTTAAAGGAATTCCTCATTATAATGTGTTACAGGATAAGTGAATGAAAAAAGAAAAAGCAATCAGTTTTTTTTATCGTAAAATCGAGAAGCTAAAATAAAATTTGGAATTCTCTTTGCGCTAATTTTTGAAAATTACAAATGAATATTTGTTCTTTCAGATTTTACCACCCTAACGAGGCAAGGCAGTTGATCAGAAAAATTTTTTCTGGTCAAGCTTATTAGTTCGCAAGCTTTATTAGTTCTTGCTTAGATTTTAGTATATATATGTAGTAAGTAGTACATATCAATAAATATTCGAATGTGCATTAACTAACCTTCGTTCTTAATTTTTAAAAGCAAATTTGAAAATGGACCAAAATATTTAAAAATTCTTTAAAATTTTATATAAAGTTTGTTTATGTGTTGATCGATTTTTTAGTTTAAAGAACGAAAATTATTGACATCTCGAATCAGGGCTGCCAGATGGAGTTAATTCTAATAAGATTTGTACTTTTTTAACCAAGCGTACTTATTTTGTCCTTATTTTTGGACATTTAGATTTTATTCAAAGAAAAATAAACTAATTTTTTAACTTTTTCTCCGCCGGCATCCCTCATTAAATAATTTCGTTCAAAGTAGAGCGAAAGGGGTGTGAATGACATTTCCCATGCCCCTGAGCCGTTCACTGAGTGCTGTATAGTGTGCTGCATTCCATGGCACCACAGCATTCCCCGCTCAGTGGATGAGGATATGAACCCACAAGAGGACTCGGGTTAAGTGTGCACTCGTAGCTCAGTTGGAAGAGCATCCCACGGTATGGGTAAGGGCGTGGGTTCGAGTCCCACCGGGTGCCTACATTTTTCCTGCCTATGGCTTAAAGAGTCCTCGTTGTACTTCAAAAATTCTTAAAAGATGATCTAATTCTTAAGAAAAAGGTCTAATTTTCAAAAAATTTCTCCAGTGGCCGTTATCGGCAACGCCGATATACCATACCACCCTGTTGGTGAATTTTGATCATGTCACTCTTCTGTTAGTTCGAAAATTGTTGGGAAAAGATGCTTTCAATGCAGAAAGATAATTTTGATTTGTAACATATTTTCAATGTTATTGGTGAAAAATTCATTTGAAAGTGTCCTTAAATCAGTTTTTGACCCTGATGCCCTTCTTTCGGTGCAAGAGACCTGGCAGCCCCGCCGGGAAATTTTAAAAATTGGATTTTCCGTCTGAATGAGACATCGAACTTATTTAGGGTGTTCGATATAACCTAAAAAGGCTTTTCGTTTCAATGTGCCCATTCGAAGTCAAAAGATAATTTAAATTGCTTTTGCTCTGGCGACCGCAGAATACCTTATCTACAACTGTTGAAATAGGTTTTAACCGAGACTCCACCATCACCAAGAAGCATTCCCTTGTAAGCAAACTAACCGTATTCCTGTTATGGGGGCAACAATTGCAACCGAAGAGGATGATTGGACATTTTCCGATTGAGTGACTTAAAATGGGTCCATTCGCAATTTGGTCCATCACCCTCCCCCCCCCCTCTCCCACCATTTGTGCTGTTTGAGAACATTGATGGCGACCTCTTCAGCAGCAGTTTCAATGTGTTGAAGCGGACATCGGAACCCTTCCGTCCCGGGGACTCCGCGTTGTCCTGCTGCCGCAACACTTTCACATTGTTCTGGTAGTCGCTTTGCCGTTTGTGCTCCAACTGGTGGATGCGCCAACATTGGGAACAAAGGCCCTTGCACTGTGGAGTCCCGTAGAAGCCACACTGATTTTTGCAAAGCTGAAACGGACAAGCACAGTGGGGGGGGGGGGGGGGGTGAAGCCCGGCAACAAACCAATTCGCGATCTGCCAGCTGGAACGCGGGTCGTTTATCCTCATCCAATTGGGGGAACATGGAGTCCGGGATCGAAGATTAGAATGGTTGGAGAGAAAAAAAGACCAAAAATATTGAAACTATGACCAATTAAGTAAAACATATTTTAACGGTTAACCAGTTTACAAACATAAAATCACCGGGTGCAAAAATAAAACAATTATTATCAAATTGCATGCAAAATTCGTTTGATATTTTCGTAAGTGATGAATAAGGCACCGCTTGCGATACAAGTCCTGAGCAATGTGGGGGAAAGTCCTTTGTAAAGTGTGCCAAAGCCTGGATCACATAACAATATCATTATTATTGTTCGAATGCATTAATTAACCTTCGTTCTTAATAATTCTTAAAAGCAAAGCTGAAAATCGACCCCCTCCAGAAATTTGCATACGACTTTTAACTGAAATTTTGGATTTGGAAATAATAATTCCCAACAAATGGTTTTTTTCCATACCAACGTCAACTGGAAAAATTGCAATCCAAAGTGCCTTAAAATTGAACAATAAACAATTCTAGGAATTAAACTACAGAATAACCATTCCTCCAATTGCTCCAGAAATTGCAGTTTTGAGAATTCCTAAACAATTAATTTAATAATAATAATTATTATAAAATTCAAACTCACCTATTTCGTCTTTGGTGGATCCATTTGGAGTGAACAAGGTTCTACAGAATTCATATGCGCCAAAAAAGCAAAAATAGCCAGGAATTTCCCGTGCTAAGGTGGGAGTCAGCCCGACAAAAAAGGAGCGAATTCCGCCATCTGAATGATAACTTAAGCAGAAAAGTATTCAAATGGAGCCAATTACTTTGATACATTTCCAGACAGACGGAGGTGGAAGTCCTTTAAGTAAAAAATAAAAAGGCAAAAACGATTGCCAAACTTTGGTGCAGCAGTTCCCACCTCAGATTGTGTTTGCAATTTGCATTTCACAAGTTCTTAATATCTTTCATAAATGAGGATTATTCTGCGGTCGCTATATCAAGATCAATTTAAATCCGGTCGAGCGAGAACTTTGAAACGAAAAGTACAGTTTGGGTTATAACTCACTTGTCAGTTCGAACAAACCCTAGAGAAACAAGCTTGTTGTGAAAAGATAGCGTTATAAATTAGCTATAATATGAGGCCAAGTCCATCCGAATTGGCCAAGTTTAAAAAAGTTGTGGCCAAAATAAAATCAATCATTCGTGCGAGCTTTTTTTATAAATTGGTCGATACGAGTGATTACTGATTATTTTTGGCCCTAACTTTTTTTAGACTGGGCCAATTCAGATGATCTTATGCTCATTCTGTGGCTAATAATTTGCTCTATCTTTTCACAACAAGCTTATTTCTCTAGGGTTTGTTCGAATTGAGTTAAACCAAACTGTAAAATTAAAATAGTCTCTCGATAGAAATGGACTTTCTATGATCTTTTGAAGCGAATTCCTTCTTGCAAAATAGCAAATAAAAAGAATTGACCAAATTTCTTAAGAAATCCTTCCAAAATTTCAATTTTTTCTCCGGCGGCCCCTATCGAGACTGCCGGTACCTCTCAACAGTGCAAAAAAGCAAAAAATGCTCGATTTTTTAAAGAAATTGCATAAAATGAATTAAAAATACATATAAAAAATTTTTGGCGAATTTTCGCGATTTTTTCTTGTTTTTGGCGAATTTTTGGTCGATCGTATCGAAAATAGCCTCTGACCCCCCCCCCCTAGGGGAGGGGGTCAATTGTACATCGTATGGGTCCCCGGCTGACCACCCCCTTGTACATCTATGATGGGAAAATGACTTCAATCAAACAATTACGGAAACCTCTTTAAAAAATAAATAAGTTTTAAAATCAGATGTTAAAATAAATGATTTTATGACATCATAGGACAGATCTGACATCATTTCGAGTCCAGCATATGGAAAATCCCATGCCATTTTTAAAATTTTCTATGCAAATGTATCAATAAATTATATATAATTTTAAAACCAAGCCTATATATCATTTACGAGATTTCATTGCGAAGAATTATTACTTAAAATGAAAGTTTCTTTGTGAATATTTTGATCCTAGTTTCGAAAAAAAGAAATAGTGCCAGATTGGGACATCCCGAGCTGTGAGTAATCAGATCCAAATTTGACCCACCCCATCTTGTAACTCCCTCGATTTGACTTTGGATTTTTCTCCCTGCTAAAGGAGTGCACCTGGTTTCACCCCCGCAGTTTTACCCCGGCGGTTTCACCCCCCGCTGGTTTCACCCCCAACTGGGTTCACCCCCAACTGGGTTCACCCCCGCGGTTTCACCCCCGCCCCTCGGCTAGATTTTTCGCTAAAAAATAATAATGAAAAGAATATTTTGGTAAAAAATAATTAAATTTCTCAAAATAAAGCGCCTGGGAATGGATCGAAACATAAAAAAATTTCAATTCCAAAATTTGGAGGAATATTTGTATCGAGGTCGTTTATTTATTTTTTTAATTTTTTTGCCATTAAAAAATATAGAAAATGCGCAAAGGACTTTTGGCCAAATTACGCAACACAAAATTTTGGGTGATATGCTTTTGGAAACTAAAAAGGCAATGCTGGTGGAATCCTATCCTATGATTCATATTGGAGGTCTGGTTGGCACATGAATGAATGGAATGATGAATTTATTGCATGGCAATAAATTTAATTGGGGGTGGGAGAATAGCCGGGATACCGCACATAGAACCCGCAAATTTTCGAATTTTATCTTTTTTTAAAAAATCAACTCCTTTTTTGATCTAATTGAATTTTATTTTAGCAATTATTTTTATTTTGGGGGTGAAACCAGGCGGGGGTGAAACCGCGGGAGTGAACCCAGTTGGGGGTGAAACCAGCGGGGGGTGAAACCGCGGGGGTGAAACCGCAGGGGTAAAACTGCGGGGGGTGAAACCGCGGGGGTGAAACCAGCTGCTCCGCTGCTTAAGTACTGAAGAGTAGGTATATGTGTCTGGTTATTTTACGGTCGTTCCTTCACGTGGATCATTCGTCCTTTGGGATGGCGTAGATGGTACCACGCACAAAAAATATAATAATGTTATGCCATAAAAATGGTGAGAAATTGAATTTTTAAGTTAAAAGATGAATATAAACTAGAAATTAGTCATGGTTATAATCATAGTTCTACGAGGGGGGGGGTCTCGATCGCAAATCGCAAGGGGTCGGGGGGCTCGATAGCAGGGTAGCAAGGGGGGGGGGTCAGGGGAAANGGGGAAAAAGTAGGAGAGAAAAAAGAAAAAAGAGGAAAAAAAAGAAAAAAAGTGAGAAGAGAAAAAAGGAGAAAAGTAAAAAAAGAGAAGGAAAAAATGAAGACAATGAGACGATCCATTCAATCGCAAAAATTTGCGATATACAGCCCAAGGTTTTTCAACCGGTGTCCATAAGTCCAAAGGAAAATAACATTGACACACTATAAATTGGTCAGAGAAGGTTCCTATTGACACCGCTAAAAATTCCTCGATCTGTACTTAAAGATCGAGATTTTTTAACTAAAAATTTTCTGAAAAGGGGCGAAATTCTCAATTTTGACGGCGGCCCCTATCGGGACCGCCGGCGCTTCCCAATTTGCTGAATTCTCGATAGCAAAAATTTGCGATCGAATATTATAAGTCAATTTTTATTGATGAAAATGACCAGAAAACATAGAAAAATGCATAAAATACATAATACAGATAAGAATTTTTTGCTCATTTTTGGCGAAAAATTCGCATTTTTAGGGCAAAAAAATCTCGATCGCAAAATTTTGGGCCTCTGAGGGGGGAGGGGGGTCAATCGCCGATCGTAGGCCCCAGGGCGGAGGTCGGGGAAAAGGGGAGGAAAAATCGAATAAGGGAAGAGAAAAGGGGGAAATTTTTGACTAATTTTTCTTAACAAAATATTCTTCGGCGGCCCCTATCGGGTCCTCCGCCATGCCACCCTCTTAATACAACGAAATTTTAGAAAAAAATGAACGGATTAAAGAAAAAAGTCCGAATTTTCAAAAAAAAATTCTTCGGCGACTCCTATCGGGACCTCCGCCACCCTCTTAATACAGTAAATTTCTTACTTTAACTTATTAGAAAGCAAAGGAAGAAATTTTAAAATTTTTACACGCCTTTTACGGTTTTTAGACCCCTTCGCCATTTTAGGGTCCGACCCCCTTACCATCGCTCGCAAAGAGCTCGGCTGACCCACCCCCTTTTTACTATAATGTATGCCCTGGAAGCGCCCTTGTAAGATAGATGGGTCAAATCTCGATCTAAATACTCACAGCTCGGGATGTTCCCTTGATATGAAAATCGTGGGGATGAGGAACCTGTAGGGCAAAGAACTAAGGCAGCAAAAACCGCAGCGAGTGAACCAGCTAATGAGGGGATTAATCAGCAAATTGATTATTTTTTGATCCACCGGTTGCATTGGCTAAAGGAGTCATTTGCTTGACCGACTGACAGCCACTGGCCCGCGTGACCAGCTTTTGGCAAAATCCATAAGAAGTGAAAAGGACTGCGTTTTCCGCGACATTGGCGACTAGCGCTGGGATTGTGCCTTAATTTAAACCATTGCACATCATCTCACCATTATTAAGTTTTGGATTATGTTTGATTATCCGAAATGGGTGACCTGCATATAATCCTTGAATTCCCTCTGCGCGATAAGTATTCCCCAAGCATCGGAGCCAATTACCGTACAATGTTGGAAATGTTTGCATTTTAACTTAATTTATAATATTAAAAATTAAACTATGTAGTACCTTTGACGGTGTCCAAAGGCTGTGCACTGTATACATTCGCAATCCCACCAAAAAATAATTTAAAAATATTACTAGCAAATGCAATTCAACACAGTAAAAATGATTTTTTGACCCTGTAGTTGACCGAGGAATGCCGTATAAAAAAAGAAAAGCAACTCTCTGGCAGTGTTGTTAAATCTGAAAATTTTGCTCCGACTCCGGCCCCGGGAAAATTTTTCTCCGACTCCGACTCCGGCTTAGAAAAAAATTTGCTCCGACTCCGGCTCCGAAAAAATTTTGCTCCGACTCCGATTTGACTCCGGCTCCAAAAAATTTCAAAATTTTTAATGCATCCAAAAATTTCGAAAAAAATTTAAAACATTTTTCACAAAATTGTACAAAATTTTCGCAAAAGAATTTTTACAAAAATTCAAAAAGGCTCAATTGCAGTTTAGCCGTCCTTAAATATTTTAACCGTCCTTAAAACTTTTAGCCGTCCTTAAAACTTTTAACCGTCCTTAAAACTTTTAGCCTTCCTTAATAATTTTTAGCCGTCCTTAATAATTTTTAACCGTCCTTAAAACTTTTAGCCGTCCTTAAAACCTTTAACCTCCTTAATAATTTTTAGCCGTCCTTAACAATTTATTCGTGATCAAATACATAATAACACTTTATAAAAATAAAAAAACAATAAAAAAATAGTCCTTGAGATTTTTGAAAAAAATCCAACATTATTATAGGCCTCCGATCTTTGAAAAAATTCTAATTGAAAATTTTTAAATTTTTATAGACCAAAGAAGAACTCGAAATTTTTTTCATAGTTCTCGGATTTCTAGAAAAATTTCAAAATTGTCTTAAAAATAATTTTAAAAAGTTTTTAAAATTCTTGTCCCCGCGGGGACCCCGTCGGGGACTCCGCGAAAATCTGTCCCCGTCCCCGCGAGGGTCGCCAGTTCCCGTCCTCGCGGTGACCCGTCCCCGCGGGGATTCCTGCAACCCTAGTAATGACCATAACAATAACGACGATTTATTGCAAATTCAATTTTTTTAAATTTTTATGTTAAGGACGGCTAAAAGTTTTAAGGACGGTTAAAAATGATTAAGGACGGCTAAAACTTATTGAGGACGGTTAAAAGTTTTAAGGACGGCTAAAAATTTTAAGGACGGTTAAAATATTTAAGGACGGCTAAACTGCAATTGAGCCTTCAAAAAAAATTTACTAATTTTCTAAAATTAGCAAAAAGTCAAAAATTTTCTAAAAATTTTCAAAAAATTTTTAAAGTCAAAATTTTCGTAAAAAATTTAATAATTTTCACATACCAAGGTTTTATTATCAAAAACAAAAATATCCGATGATTTGTCAACTCACCTTTCGGTATTTCGTATTTCTACGGCGTTTTGTAGTTTATAGACTGCTCTCTGCTCTCCCTCCGTGTATGCGGGTGAGAAAAAAACAAAGAGGAAGAGAAATAGTGTGCAATTTGAACTTTTCCGCCCAAAAATACGTTTTCTCCCTCTTTTTTCTCAAAAATTTACCTGCTCCACCATAACTTTCCCGGAGTCGGAGCTTTTCCAAAAAAAATTTTCGCTCCGACTCCGGGCTCCGGCTCCGAAAAAATTTTGCTCCGACTCCGGGCTCCGGCCTTTCCTACAATTTGGCTCCGGCTCCGACTCCGGAGCGGAGCTTTTAACAACACTGCTCTCTGCATATTTTATCCCACTCAAATGCAAAAGGGGAGCATAAAATGAGAAAGAACGCGGAGTAAGAAAGCAAAGAATGTATAATCAGCGTAGAAAATCCGGAGAATTTCAACTTTTATTTTAGCTCCTCAATTTTATGATGCGAAAGCATGTTGTGTTAAAACATATTGCTGTCTGATTTCTTTTTCTCTGATCACTCGCTTTTCCTGTGGCAGTTTATAATAAAGTATTCGCTTCATAAAATTGAGGATTCAAAGCGTTTCTCCCGGCGCCCAATTTTTATTCAATGCAGCACGCGATAGCAAAATGGCTTTCTTGCCCAATTAATCCACTAAAACACGCAATAGTCTCCAACTACCAGGTACTTATCTTCACAAAAAAGATGCCTACAAAGCAACTATTGATCATTTCGCCCAGGGGTGCACACGGCTACGATTTTTCAAAGCCGTAGCCGGCTATAGCCGTGGGGTTCATAGCCGTAGCCGTTTGTAGCCGCGTCAATTTTGACCCGTAGCCGCCCGCGGCTAGCCGCGGCTATAGCCGTATTTTTAAGCCAAAAATTTTTCAATGAAAAAAATCCTGAAAATATTTTTTTTTAATTTTTCATAATTCAATATATTTCTAACTACATAATTATGTTTAAAAAATCAATGACAATTATTTAACAGGGGCAAAATGAACCCAACATTTCAAAGGAGGCGTGAAGAAAATTTTCGAATAATTAAATTCTCAAGAATGATTTTGAATAATGAGTTTTTCTTAAGAAATTTGATCATTTTTGATTGGAAATTATAAAAAATATAAAAAAAAAATTGCAAGTGGTCCCAAAATTGTGTCCTTTTTGGAGGGAGCTGAAATTTTTCTGGGAATTTCCAGGTGCCGTCAAAATTTCAGGATTTTAGGCCCTTTTGCTTAAGAAAATTAGTTTGATTAGTCAATTTTATAACTAAATTTCATTTATACAAAGGAGCTCGGCGGCAACAATAAGGACCGCCGACACGGAGAAAATTCGGTTCCTTTCTCAAAGAATTAAGTCAATATTTTCAGATTAAAAATAATCTTCTGGGGAAAAATTTCAATTAGTCATTTCGGAATTTTTTGTGAAATCAATCAAAAAAATATATATAGGCGGCTATCGCGGCTAAGCCGCGGCTTTGCATCCATAGCCGTTAGCCGCCCGTAGCCGTCAAATTTTCAAAAATTTGTAGCCGTAGCCGCCCGTAGCCGCGGTTAGCCGCGGTTAGCCGCGGCTTAGCCGTAGCCGTGTGCACCCCTGATTTCGCCTACTTACTATTCACTTCGACTATTTTTCATTTCACCTACTCGTTAAAAAATTATCATTTCACCTACTGTTTTCAACTACCACGATTATTATATGCCAAAATTCAAAATCGAGTACTAAAATATGTGCGCTATGCACCTATTGAACCATGCATTTGGCCTAAGCCCCCCACGGGAGCCATAGATAAAATCGGCTACAACTCCCTAGAACCCAGCTCGTTAGAACCCAACGAACGAAAACTTTTTTTTGAGGAATGCTAGGCCAAAAACATAATAAGCAAATATATGCAGAATTTTATGCTCTATCTTTTAGAAGCTTGGGTTCTAGGGAGCTGACCCCATAAAATCCGCGTCGGAAAAGTCCGGCAATCTAGAGCACCTTTAGTTTCGAATTTGGTCTCGAAACGATTAGTCGGATACAGTACTTTGCTGTGCACTTTTCCGCCTGCTCGCCAGCCATTCCATAGTCAGAGACGCAGAAGACAGGGTGACCATTTTAGCAGGAAGACCTGGTATTTGCCAGGAAAAGGGGGTCCTTGCCAGGATTTTTCCAGGATTCCATTGGATGCCAGGAAAAGCCAGGATTTTAGCTTTTTCCTATATTTGCCCCAAAATGATCAATTTTCCTAATAAAAAGAACATAATTTTTAAAAATTTTCTCCGACGGTCCCTTCGCCAAAAATTAAAATGATTCCCCTCCAAAAAGTGACCATTTTCCGTAAGAAAATTAAGAAAATTTTCAAATTTTTTCCCGGCGGTCCCTATCGGGACCGCCGGACCCTTCAAAAATGAAATTTAATGAAAAAATTCGCAAAAATTTAAAATAATTCCCCCCAAAAAAGTGACCATTTTCTGTAAGAAAAGCAAGAAATTTTTCAATTTCCCGGCGGCCCCTGTCGGGACCGCCGGCACGCTCCCCTAATCTTTCTCTGGTCTCTGTTAAATTGAATCCCGATTTTGATTGTTCTCAGGCCTATGATCTCTTCTTTTCTAACTCAGAATTGCTCAAAAAAGTATCAAGTGCAGAGAAATATGAAGTATAAATTTATTTTGCGAATTGTCATGCATTTAAATTTGTTTAAATTGGTCCCAGGATTTTTGCCAGGATTTTGAAAAATTTGCCAGGATTTTACCAGGATTTTTGAGTCCCGCGCCAGGATTTTGGTGTTTGGAGATGGTCACCCTGGCAGATGAGGGTGTGAATTAGTCAATTACACTGGGATTATGGTGACAAAAGACCTAAACCCCAAAAGACCGACACAGAAGATTGAACCAAAACTTTTTTTGAAGCTTATTATAGGCACAAAATGATAAAAAGCTTTCATACTCAGAATTTAATGCTCTATCTTTTAGAATTTTTGATTTTTCAACTTTCCCTGAATTTTTGAAATTTTTAGGAAAACATCGATTTTTTATATTTTTCGAAATATTCGAAAATTTTCAGAGAAACCCGAAAACCCAAAAATTCTAAAAGATAGAGCATTAAATTCTGAGTATGAAAGCTTTTTATAGTTCTGTGCTGTAAGCTTCAAAAAGTTTTTGGTTCAATCTTCTGAGTGTCGGTCTTTTGGGTGCCGGTCTTTTGCGCCACTGTCTCGCACAATGCACATGAACATAAAAGAGAAAGAAAATGGAGGAGAGAACACGCAAAAAGGAGAGAACAATAGAGAAAAAAGAAACGATATTCAGACATTTCGCTTCAAACTGTAGTTTAAAAAAAAATGGTGGAACATTTTTCATGTCCACAAGTGTATTTATGCGATAGTCGAAGTAGTGGAAACAGTAGGTGAAATGAAAATATTCGAATTGAATAGTAAGCGAAATGATCATTTTTAGTAGAGTAGGCGAAATGAAAAATAGTTGTTTTGCTGCACAGCGAAAAAAAGACAAGGAAATTGTGAGGGGAGAAATCATCAATTTGGGATGAAAACGCCAATAACTCAAAACAAACAAAAATGGCGAAGATCCATAAAGATCATTCCAGTCACATTTTTACTATCATAGCACATGTATGCTGATGCTAATACAGAACAGCAGACTTACTAAATATCGAATTCCCCCGAATTTTCGGTGTTTCGTTACCGGTATTCTGTAATTTTGCTCTGTTTTCAGATGCGTTTATCATTTCTCACCACAGGGTCAAAAAATCGGTGCTATGTCATTTCAACCTAAAGTGCAAAAATGGGCGTTTCAGCCCAAAGTGCAAAAATAAAATATCAGTCCCAGAAAACTTTTTTGTTAGATCTGCTAGACCAAAAGTATAAAAGGAAAAATTGTGCAGAATTCTGTGCTGATTCTGATGGTATAATTTTTTTTTCGAAATTCCGATAATGTCAAAAAAGTCGAATTTATCAAAAATTCGTGTTTTTCTAAAAAAATTACGATATTTTTGTCGGAATTTAGAAAAATTATAACAGCAGAATCAGCATGAAATTCTGCACAATTTTCCTTTTATACTTTTGGTCTAGCAGGTCTTAACAAGTTTTCTGGGACTGATATTTTATTTTTGCACTTTGGGCTGAAACGCCCATTTTTGCATTTTAGACTGAAATGACTCAGCACGCAAAAAAATCATTTAAACAATAAAAAGAATAACCTGCTGTGCCAGCCAAAAAATCGATGGAACCATCCTTCAAATGTGCCAAGGAAATTCCAACCGAACTCTGCATAACTCTGTTCCCTTCTATCATTTCTGTGGATTTATTTAGTCAAAAATTTGTAAAAAAAAATGTGGGTAAAGGAAAGAGACATCATATTAGTGTCGTATGAAAATCGAGAGAAAGATGCATTCCAATTTATCATCTTAATGAAAAAATAAATTTAAAAAATGAGAGAAAAGTAACAAAGGAGGTTTGGTTGTGTTCCTTTAGTAATTAATTATTCGGTTGGTGTGGAATGAATATGAATGGATTTGTCCAAACTCGAGGAAACAATCTTTTGTGCATTTTCTCCGAAGCAAACACCTGTGACGGGTTGAGTGTGAGAATCGAATTGTGCGATTTTGTTCCAAGTCTTGGCTTGGTAAATCTGGACATTCGTTCCGGCCACAGCCAAATAAACTCCCGATTGGTCGAAAATGAGACTGTTCACCTGAAAATAAAATTATTTGTTAATTGCACTCACAGCAGTGAATTACTTCTTGTTTGGTGTCCCAGAGCAGCAAAGTCTTCAAATTCTTCAGTTTTCGCAAATCCCATATTTTCACTTCGCCGTCCATCGAACCGGTAGCCAAATAATAACCATTTTCAGAAAAGGCAATGGCCGTGACAACATCTTGGTGCCCAGGAAATTGGGCCACATTAACCTGCTCCTTGATATCCCATATCTTCACAACAGCATTTTTCCCTCCGGTTCCAAAAATCAAGCCATCAGGATGGAACTGACCGCAGCAAATTCCTAGCGCATCATCATCGCCAGATTTAACCTGTTACCACATTTAGAATAAAATTAAGATTATCTCTCTTTGCTTAAATAGTTAAATATATTTAAATTTCTAAAATTTTAATAAAGTCACCTTAATGAGTGGACGCCCATTGTTGACATCTATCAAAGACCAATGAGAATCTTCTGAAGAACAAAGCACAAAATCTCCGGTTGGATGCAAAGACACATCAGTTATTGGTTGGTCATGGATTCCAAACACATTTCGAGCATTGGGTTCATTTGCTTTCCAAATTCTGACCTAAATCAAAGTGTACTAGGGAAAGCGCAGGGGCAGATCTAGAGGGGGTACGAGGGGGTAAGCACCCCTCCCCCAAGCCCCCCCCCCCAAAAAATAAATTTCCCTCCGCATGCGTACCCCCTCCAAGCCAATGAACATTGGTACCCCCTCCAAGCCGAAATCCTAGATCCGCCCCTGGGAAAGGAAGAGAGTTTAGTTGTGATAATTTTGTGATTGCTATTACAATTTTAGTTTATGCGGATTTTTTTAATTTTCAATATTTGCTAAATAGATTTAACACCACATTAACAGAGGGGGATCTCGATCGCAGGATGGAGAAGGTGGAGGAAAAGAGAAAAAAAACGATCCACAAAATGTCAAACGCAATAATTTGCGACAAAAATCTACCAATTTCAAAATTAAAAAAAACAAACTAGTAGTTTACAGCCATCAAAAATTGTTCCATGGAAAGCCTAACCATTATTTTTTTCTAG
>LDKF01000190.1:81093-98624 GCA_001026735.1 Rotylenchulus reniformis | reverse complement strand
GTGGGGACTTAATAGAGGAAATACGGTAGTCTACTAAAATTGCACAACGTGCAATGCCCGTCTAAGGATCTACAGTATCCGCACAATCAGACCTGCATTATCTTCTTGATAGTCCAACAGCAGATCTACTGTAGAATTTGCAGTGTTCCTGCAGTCCTGCCATGCATAAAGTTCTGGAATCAGTTGGCCAATACATGGCACCTGCCGTAATCCGTTTTTCGGCACAATTTGGGTGTAGAATGCAAGCTCGCGAGCATGGTAAGACTCGAGCATTGCAGAAAGCTGTGAAATTTCTGCCACTAACATAGAATTGCCGGTGGATAGTATGGATTGACGCAGAATTTCCAGGGTGGGCACCTGAAAATAAACGGACAAACCCTTACAAGTTAATGTAGAAACCTTGAGACCGAAACTTGGGTTTTTCAAAATTTTCACAGGCCTAGAGTTTTTTCAGTTAAAAGTCTAATGCCTCAATACAATGAGGATTCTAACTTGAATTATTCTCTGAAGGATTCTCTAAACATGGAGCCTTTAACATAGGTATCAGGACTCTAACGTAGGGACTCTAATGACCATTCTATGGGTAGGGACTCTAATGACCATTCTACTCTTAAAAGTTGTCCAGGGACCAAGCCCATCATGGTAAACAGGATAAATTAAGTATTCATATGGCTCCGTACCCTGGTAGAATTACCATGCTGAACTTATTACATTCAGAATACCTTCAATATCACGCTGAACTGCTCGGTAAGGTTGTTGTTGTTTTTGAAGGTGAATGTCAGTCGGGTGATTACCGATAGGAAGCCTGCGCCTTTGATGGGTTTCAGCTCAACATGCTCCACCTAGAATATGAACATAGATACCGTTAGAGTAAACAGAAGACATTAGTGTAAATATTTATAGAGGCTACAAAGAATAGATTAGAATGGCGTGCCGACTTTTGCAGACCCGACCTTTGCAAATATTTCTTCATTTGCTGTTTCTAACTTTGTTTAACCAAAAGCTAGAGAAACGAGTTTGGCATGAGAAAATAGAGAAAAAAATTATCTATAGAAAGTGCCTAAGCCCATTCAAATTGGTCCTTTATGCAAAAAAGTTATAGCCAAAAAAAACTCTGAATTTGGCCAAAATTATTAATCTGGCCATAACTTTTTTTCATATTGGTAAAATGAGCCTAGGTTTATTTTGTAGCTAATTTTTAACTCTATTTTTAGCACCAAATTCGTTTTTCTAGGTCTCCAGTAGGCCGAGTTATAGCGTGATCTGCAAATGTAGGGTCTGCAAAAGTCGTACCACGATTAGAATAGGGCCATGGTAACAGAATAATAACTAATATTTACGATAAGCCATGACAATGAATTTATGAATGAATTGAAATCATACAATAGAAACCATGGTAACAAAAGCTATCCATAAATAGAGCCTATGAGAATAGAAGCCATGTCTAACATTTATAGAAGCTGTTATGCTATATTGTAAAGCTATTATGATGATATATTGAACTATGAATCTGTGATGTTATATTTTTAGGATTATATGGGGTATAATCCATGGAATATACCCAACAAACTTTGTCTCCAAACTTTTGATATGTTGGACATCGATCACCGGCCTTGGCGAGCTGTTCCAGCATAAAATTCAACGTAAAATTGGTGCCCGGGATCAGGATGGAGGGGGTCCATCAGAAAAGCAAAAAAAAATGTTGAAGGGTAGAAATTGGATCCTTAGGAATTTTTGCAAAAATCGATTATTCTAAAGTATGGAAAGGAAGCTTATAAGCTGATCATTGTGATGCCTTTTGTTTACCAACCGCCTCCCGCTCCCATTGAAAAATTATCAATACATTCTGATAATGAAGGCGATTGGAACAATTTGCCCAAGGATTACCGTTAGGGGAAAAATAGGGATGGAGAAAGAAATAATCGTCAATAAATTAAATATTTTCTCTATTTTTATTTAATTTTCATAATGATATTTTAGCACTAATGGGCCTTAAAATCCATTTTGATAATTTTTGCGAAACACCCTTTTTGATACTTTTTGCGGAATGATTCAGCACGTCAATGAAACATTCAAAAAAGGAATATAACACAGAGGTCGTATCGAAAAATTTCAGAAAAAAGGACGCGAAGAGCCAAAATAAAGGATTTCACTTGGGAAAATCTTCAAAATAAAGGACACTTTAAAAATCAAATTTTTTAAATAATAAAATTAATTTTATACATCATATTTGTCTCCGCCAAAAATTTCATTAAGCAATTTGATATTTTTAATGAGAAAATCATCTCTGCAAGAAATCCCGAGGGAAAAATTTTGTCCTTTTTTCTTAAGAAATTTGATGGGTTTTAAGACCTTTTTTGGAAGAAACTTGTTGTGGGGTAGCAGTGGTCCCGACAGGGGCCGCCGGGAATTTTTTTTTTTGAAAATTTAGTCCTTTTTCCTTAAGAAAATTGGTCATTTTTTAAAAATTTTTAAAGAAAATCCTCTATGTGGGGGGTGCCGGCGATCCCGACAGGGGCCGCCGGGGAATTTTTTTTGAAAATTTAGTCCTTTTTCCTTAAGAAAATTGGTCATTTTTTAAAAATTTTTAAAGAAAATCCTCTATGTGGGGGGTGCCGGCGATCCCGACAGGGGCCGCCGGGGAATTTTTTTTGAAAATTTAGTCCTTTTTCCTTAAGAAAATTGGTCATTTTTTTAAATTTTTTAAAGAAAATCCTCTATTGTGGGGGGGTGCCGTGCCGGCGGTCCCGATAGGGGCCGCCGGAGAAATTTTGAAAATTTACTCCCTTTTCCTAAAGAAAATTGGTCATTTTTTCCCCTCCAAAAAAAGGACAATCCTTTTAAAAAAGGACAAATACGACCTCTGATATAACATAGGTTCAAATTATTATGATGAAAAGTCGGCGGCGTGGTGTAGTGGTCTATCACACAGGACACAAATCCTGGGACGTGGGTTCGAATCCCACCGCCGTGCAGACATATACTCAAGCCCGTGGGGAGCACAGCCCTTCACCGAGTAGCCATTAGCCGAGCGGTGATGCAGAGCAAATGGTGAAAGACTGGTGAAAAAAAGACTGGCAAATGGTGAAAGGTACGACCATCTGTACACACCACAGTTACCAATGTGGTCGAACAACCCTTGTGGTTGTTGGTTGTTAGCACGGCCCGACAGGCAACCCCAGAAATGGGGGAATACCGCCAACAGGGTGCAGTTATAACAAAAAAAACTGGATATAATTTATTATAATTGAAAATTCCAATTATCTAGCATATCGTATGTGAAAATTACGGTGTGATTATTCCAAAATAATCACACCGTAACCCATTACTTAGTAAAATAAAGGTAATAGTTAAGTTTATACCCCTTTATCGATTAAAAATTTTTTCCCTATAAAATCATCTCAAAAAGGGGTAATTTTTGACGCTGATTCCGATTCTCAAGTCCATTTTGACGTGACGTCACTTTTTGTGAATCTGACGTCACTTTGAATCTGACGTCACTTTTTGTGAATCTGACGTCACTTTTTGTTGCTGAAGTCAAAAAATGCTCATGCATAACCCGTATTAAAACGAGGGAGTCCCCCAACTACGAGTTGTTGCGGGTTCTACATGTGGCATTGTTTGACGTCAGCGTCAAAAAGTCAGATGACGCAGTACGTCAAACTGGACCTCTGAATCGGAAACAGCGTCAAAAATTACCCCTGAAGGAGGAATCTAAAGAAAATTATTAGTAAATTATTTTTTGACGTCAGTGATAAAAAGTGACGTTAGACGACGCATTACGTCAGAATGGACGTCAGAATCTGATTCAGCATCAAAAATTATGCCGGGAAGTTGTTTTGAGATGATTTTATGGGAAAAATTTTTTAATCGAAAAAAAGGGGGGGGTATAAACTTAACTATTACCAAAATAAAAAACCCCAATAAGGCCTCCGTTAGAATCCAACCAACTACCCATCAGGCATCCTTCCATTCTTTCTCTTCGTACAGAATTAACTCTCCCCTTTTGTCATCCTCATATACCAGACCACGCTTATCAACCTCCACGGCTTTGATAATGTCGACGGTTTTGGCTTTACGTTCCTCGCTCACTTTATCGATGACCGCCGCATAAATGCGGGGCACGTACATGGTCAGGTTGCGCATCAGGCTGTTTCTCCCTTCTGATTCGGTGAAAGTTAAAAATTAATTCAGCAGTCACCTATTTTTCAAATATTTACAATGGTTGAATATTGACACTTACTTAATTTCGGTACTTGTCGGGTTTGGGTGTTCCCTAGACCCTCCCCTCTCCTCACATAAATTTTTATACAAAAAAATCATTTCAAGAATTAATAGGGTAGTTTTTGACATTGAATCTGATCATGTCCATTTTGATGTAGTGCGGCGTCATCCGACGTCGTTTTTTGACGCATTTAATTTTTGAAAAATCATCTAAAAAAGACATTCTATGGTAATTTTTTCTATGGAATTCTATGGAATTAAAAGACATTCTATGGAATCTGATACTGACGTCCCTTTAAATTTGTAATGCGGCATCCTGGTCCGAATCGGATTCAGCGTCAAAAATTACCATAGAATGTCTTTTTTAGATGATTTTTCAAAAATAAAATTTTGACATCAGCGTCAAAAAACGACGTCCGATGACGCACTACATCAAAATGGACGTCAGATTCAGCGCCGGAAATTACCCCAAGGGAAAATTTAAAGAAATTACTAGAAAATTATTTCCGTTAATTGAGAAGGGGAGGGGGGGGGGGGGGGGTCTAGGGAGCACCCAAACCCGACAAGTACCTTAATTTATGTTGTAGCCGATTCTGCATCGGTGAGCCAAACATTTGCCAAACATGATACTTTTTACAAAGAAATTCAACAACTTAAGATTTAAATCATTAGCTTGGGGGTTGTTGTTCCAATAAAAAAGTCGATATTTTTAAAAAATTCTCCAAATCAATAATTTCGACTAATTTCAATTTTCTAGTCGAAATTTTGGAGTTTTTACATATACCATCAGAATCAATTTTGGAGAACTTAGCTTCTAAAGTTTCAACATTTCAAAATTCTAAAAAATTTCCATTTATTTTGCCCTTTTTCGGAATCAACTTATACCTTTTATTCCAATGTTATATATTATTTATACCTTTTGCATCTGTGCAATCACAACGTATTGCCCATTGCCGAATTTGAACCCATGTGATGTCATCCCATTCCATCAGAGGAACCCAAGAAAATTTGACCTAAAAACAATTTCGAAACTATTGATTTTAATTTTAAGCTCCTAAAGATTAATATGTCAAAATGTCCAATTGACTTTTAAGAACTCTTGATTTTTCGAATTTCCCCTTGAAAAATTTCAAATTTTTAAAAAATTCGATTTTTTGCATTTTTCGAAAATTTCAAAAATTTTCAGGGAATTCGAAAACCCAAAAGGCTAAAAGCGGGGCCTTAAAATTCTAGACATTTCTTCTTTTTATAATTTTGGCCTAGCATTTCTAAAAAGAAGTTTTTTGGAGAAGGGAAGTTTCTGGGTTCTAGTGAGCTGGGTTCTATGGAGCTGACTCTCCGGATTCACAAATCTCTACTTTTTATATTCGATAAAATGGAAAAAATCAAAAGTCCAATAAATTGTTCAAATTCCCATTTTTCTAAATTTCCTCCAACAGCCCTTATCGGGCTTTGTCACTTCTTATTCAACGAAATAGTTCAAAATCTTTTTAATTTCAAATAATTGATTTATTTCCCTTAAGAAAAAATTAGAGAAAAAAAGTTAATCATTTAACTAGATCCGCAAAGACCGCACCCAGCACCAAACATTTACATTAGATAAAAATCCCATAAAAAATCCAAAAATTTCCCTGAGAAAGACCTTAATTTTGTCCGATTACACATTGTTGATCAGATAAAACACAACAATAACATTCAAAAATACTCAAAAATTACATTGACCGTGTGTTGTTCTGGTGATTCGACAGTAAGTTTAGGGGGAGCAATGAATAGTCCATCAGTCCAAGGAAGCCATTTACTGGCTTTAGTTGCCCATCTGTTCCGGTATCGTGGACGCTTCGCAAGGGAGAAACCGTATTTATACTGGAATGAAAACCAGGTTTTGATCCTCGTTGTTAGAAGCCGGATTTCTAGGTTAGATTTTTAAGACATAATTTATGGTCTAACATGCATAAAACCGGCGCCAGAAATTTTTTTTTGAAAATGTTGACGATTTTTAAGGAAAATTGGTCATTTCTTCTTCAATTTTTCGAAAAAAATTTCTCAGAAAAATTTTAACAGGAGGTGGCATTTCGGGGGGGGGGAGGATTCCCCCCTTTCCTTCCCCCTGGCTATGGGCCTGTTCGTGATCAAATGCATAAAAATACATTATGTCATTTTAAAAACAATAAATAAATAAATAATCATATTGGATCCGAATACCCTCTAAGATATGCTGAAATATTTTTCACAATTATTCCTAATTTTTATTTTGGTAAATGTGCTACCGCATGTAGATGCCTCATGTAGAACCCCACAAAAAATACGATAAAAATTGGGCGCTGATTGAATTGCGTTGAACCCTCGATCTTTCGAAGCGAATCTTTCAATCAATTGATAGAGAAATACAACGGCAAAATAGTACACAGAGAAAAATGCAAAGGGAAATTTCATAAAGGAAAACTTCCTCTTCATAAAATCCTAGAGCCAAAAATAAATTTCTAATTCAATGGAAATTTTTACGCTGATTACCTATATCGGTGCTATGTCGTTTGGGCTAAAAGTGCAATTATGCATTTTTTTCAATGTTATACTACAAAACACTTAAAAACCAAAATAAAATCAAATTATCAGAAGTTGTCAAAAACTCTTAAAATGACCAAGTAGAGAATTTAAAATCTAAAATTAAATGTCTAAAACCCGATAATAAAATCAAAAATGTAAAAAATAATGATCGCCCATAATTATTAAAATGTATCCAATAATTTCTAAAATATTTTAAAAAATTTAAAGCCCAATTTTTTCAAGATTATAAATTTTACCGTGATAATTCGTTTTCACTGATATAAGAATGTATAAAATATATTATTCGAATTCGTAATTCTTGTTATTTTTGTGCTTTTTTGATAAAAAATATGATATTTAAAAACGTTAAAAAAATTCTGCCAAAAATTTTGTGGAAACATTTTAAAAATTTTGGGAAAATTTTGGTAAAAATTTGTTTCCGGGCCTATCCGGGCCGGCCCGGGCCGGGCCTGGTAGTCGACGGGCCGTGCCAGCTTTTTTTATTGAGGTCCGGGCCGGGCCGGCCTGGAGCAGGCCCGTGCACAGCCCTGCACCCGCCCCTAAAGAGCTCGGCTAATAGATCTCTTTTTGCTTCATCCAATAAGGGGAATGCTCCCCTTACGGTACCAAATAAAATTTTCTCAAATTGTGCTATTTAAGCACTTTTTTACTTTTTAGAATCAATCTTATCTAAAAATCCGACTTCTATTGGTTATGAATTAGTCCCGACCATTACGGCAATCTTTTGCTCTCGTGTCAGTGGTTTGTTTGGAAATTCGTATCCAAACGTCACATTTTCGATGGTAGCATCCATATGGTCCGGCCAATATTTTTGGCTGATGATCTCTTTGGTGTTGAACTCATGGTTAAAAATTTGATGCTCGTCGTAGCAGCAATAATTCAAATAGGACAAATCCTGTAAAAAAATATGGAGCGATTAATCAATTATATCGGTACAACTTAATTTTATGTCCTCAAATTTGGGGGAAAATTGTTTTTTTTTGGTTTTTGTTTTTTCCTGATTTCAAGTGTATAGAGGTCTCGAGACGTGTAGGACGAATCTGACAAAAATTTTCCCATTTTGGAAATCATAAAAAGTAATACTTTATATATAAGAATGGGAAAAAAATCAAATAATTTTATGCAAAAATTTCGGTGCTAGGACGTTAAAAAAATTCACCAATGTGGCCAGTCTGGCCGAAAACTTTTTTGTTAGACCAGTTAGACCAAAAGTATAAAAAGTAAACGTGCAGAATTTTATTCTCTATCTGCTGCTATTTTTATTTTTTCGAAATTCGGCCAAAAAGTTCGAAATATCCCCTAAAACCCCTATTTTTCGGTATTTCGGGAAAAATTAGAACTTTTTGGCCGAATTTCGAAAAAATAAAAATGCCAAGAGATAGAGAATAAAATTCTGCACATTTTTACTTTTTATACTTTTGTTCTAACTGGTCTAACAAAAAAGTTTTCGGCCAGACTGGCCACATTGGCGAATTTTTTTAACGTCCTAGCACCGAAATTTCTTATTTGACCTTGCTCCAGTCCAGTGTCTCCGGGTTCTCCTTCACATCCTTCCTTCTCCGCGCTGCGCTCACAAAGACGGCCCCATCGCATTCATGGACAAGCACCTGGACCACAATCCTGGCATTCTTCTTTGTGTCCTTTTCCACCGGGATATTCATATAGTCATAATCCACCGTTTCCTTCAGATCACGGGCAGAACTTTTATCCAGCTTTTGTTTAACAAATTCAGCCTTCATAATGTGCTTTCTTGACATTGCTTTGTTCACTGATTCCTTCAACAAAAATTTGCTGTTATTTGCTTTAGTTTAGAATGGATACATATAAGTTGGAAATATAAATTTATAAAATTGAGAATATTAAAAAAATGAAGTATAAAAATTCCTCCAAACCGCCTCCAGAGATTTCGACAGAGGTTGATTTCGACAGAATTTATTTTATCAAAGGTTGATTTCGACAGAACAATTTTTTTTTAAATTATAATCGATAAAAAATGCTAATAGATAAAATTTCAAAAATGAGGATTAATAATATTTTCGAAAAAAAACTAATTTTTAATTTTTCAAAAAGACCGAGGCCCATGGAAATTTAAAAAATCTTTGATAACCCAAAAACTCAAGAAATTTTTTGGAACACCCGAAGTCCATGCTGAAAAACTTAGAAAATGCCCAAATCTTTATAAAAATTAAATTTATTTTTTTTCTGTCGAAACCAAAGGGAACCCTCCAAATATGCGTAATCACTTTGAAAATGGAATTTTTGGCGTTAGAAATTTTAAATTACAGTTCATTAGCTCTGTTTATTGGCTGCGAGATATATTCCTTCGTCAATTTAAACTATTTTTTTCACTTGCATTTAGAGCGAAAAAACGGGTTAAGTCTCAAAGGTTTCAAGGAACACTACTATCATCTTAATGAATAGAGTTAAACATTTGACCGAATTGTGAAAAAAAGTCAGGCGCAGTGAATTCCCCGGTGCTGGGACAAACTCCACATGGGGCGTTAAAAATGTAGGCTGGCCTAAAACTTTTTTGTTAGACTTATTAGGCAAAAAATATAAAAGGCAAAATTGTGTGCAGAATTTTATGCTGATTCGAATGGTATTTTTATTTTTTCGAAATTCGGCCAAAAAGTGCAAAATATCCCCTAAAACCGTATTTTCAGTATTTCGATTCGAACTTGTTGTTAGAATTTCGGAAATTTTTTTTATACCATTCGAATCAGCATAAAATTCTGGACAACTTTGCCTTTTATTTTTTTATCTAACAAAAAAGTTTTAGGCCAGACTACATCATTTGGCGGTTTTTTGACGCCCCTGTGGCGGTTTTTAGCGGTAACGACCTAGCACCGTATGCAACACCAATTAGTATTCGATCAGTGAATTAAACTTGCCCTTAATTGTTTGAATTCAAGAGGTGCCTCCTCCATTTCTGCCGGTTTGCACAAAAACCCAACTCGTACTGCCCAATTCCATATCTTCACATCATCGACCACATCTTCACCATTTTCTTTTTTGTGTCCATATTGGTACACATCCAAGAAATTGACAGCAACCACACTTCTCCATTCAGGCTTGCAAGTTCGTTCTACAAAATGAAATAATAAATCCGTGGTATGACTTTTGCAGACCCGACATTTGCAGATCACATACCTATAGGTAACTCACTCAGTTTAAACGAAACCTAGAGAACTTTATTGATACTAAAAATAGAGTAAAAAATTAGCTAAAAAAAGAATATGCCCATTCAAATTTATTCTTTGTGTAAAAAGTTATGGCCATAATATTTTGGCCATTTTCACAGTATTTTGGCCATAACTTTTTTCACAAAGGATGAATTTGAAATCGCTTAGGCTCATTTTATAGTTAATTTTTTGTTCTATTTTTTGAAACCAAACTCATTTCTATAGGTTTTGTTTGAACCTAGTTATGAAAGGCAAATGAGGAATTATCTGCAAATATCGGGTCTGCAAAAGTCGACACGCCAATAAATCACACATAATAAAAAGGACATCAGCATATAAATGAAATTGTTAAAATTCTCACATTTTATGTCCAAATTTCCAAAAAGGCATAAAATATATATATGCCAATTTCGAGAAGATATGGAGCTCTATTTAAAGAGAGAGTTTTCCCAATGCCTTGATTGTAGACTTGCAATTAGGAGGGCATGTTTTTTATTATATTCTTTTTTCAAATACAACCCACTTTGCCATCAGAATTTTGGCCTAACTTTTATAATTATTTATTTTGGTGGAATACTAATTATAAGTTTAGAGCCCATGGAAAACCCCCATGGGTTTCTATTTCTACCAAACAATTTGACAAGTGGATCATCCTGGAGTTTTCGAAATTCAGAGGCAATGCCATGGAAAATCCATGGATCATTCTTGTGAAACTTTTCTGATAAAAATATTTTTATCCACGGAGTTTAAAGTTTAAATACTTTTATAGTAAGTCTAATTTGTACCATAGACTTTTTATAATGTGTGTCAGAGTTGTCTTGTTGTCAGGAATTTTTCTTTGTTAAGCTGGTGCTGGGTCATTAGTAGGGAGCGACATTTTAGGGAAATCCTTATTTTTTAAAAAGACATGGAATCGTAGGGAAATGCTCAAAAACGCGTTTTTAGACATATTTAAGTGTATTTTGATGAACTTTTTTCCCCTATTTTCCCTATTTCTTAACCCTGGCTGGATTTTTCCCTATTTCGCGACTTTTCTCCCTATTTTTCCCTATTTTGCCCATTTTTTAAGAAATTCTTCACAAAAATGCAATAAAAACTGAAAATTTGAAATTTTTTGGAAAAATTTTTTTCCTAAAAATTTTTCAAATTTTTTCGCAATTTTTTTTTTGAAAAAATTTCGATTAAAATTTTTTATATTGTTTTATGAATCTTCAATTTTTATATTCAAAACATTTCAAAATATGGTTAAATTGGTTTTAAAAAGGCTTAATATACTTTTTAGACGAAATTTTTGAATTTTTAGGCCATATTTAGGCAAAAATTTTTTGCCTATTTTTCCCTATTTTCGCTACTTTCCTCCCTATTTTCTCCCTATTTGGGCCCTTTTTTGCTCTCTAATAGATCCCTATTTTGGCCTAGTGAAATTCCCTAAAATGTCGCTCCCTAGTCATTACAAAAAAGTGCCAAAAACCAATACCTTCCCCTAAAAGTTTTTTGTAAGACTTTTTAGACTAAAACTTCCAGCCACAATGTTGTGCAGAATTTTATTCTCTATCTTCTGGTATTTTTAATTTTTCAAAATTCAGCCAAAAAGTTCGAATTTTTTTGAAAGTATCGAAAAATAGAGTATTTCACGAAAATTTCGAAAAATTAATAATACCAGAAGATAGAGCATAAAATTCTGCACAACTTTGTCGCTGGAAGTATTGGTCTAACCAGTCTAACAAAAAAGTTTTTGGGGAACATATTGGGTTTTGCACTTTTTTTGTAACGCTCATTATGACATTTTTTGCAAAACGACTCAGCACCTCTCTGATCACCTCTTACTTTTGTACTGTATCCATTCCACTTTTTTCTAGCCATCTTGTCAGATACGGTATCTCTAATATCTAATATCCATCCAATAATGAAGCCTCGGGTCTAATACCATTACTCTTTGTGCAAGGCGGTCCTGGAGTTGTTTTGCGAGTTGGATTCGTCGTAGCCTTGCGGGTAGGTTTCGCCGTAGCCTTGCGGGTTGATTCAGTCGTCGAGGACGTCGAATTTGCATATTCAGTTACAAGCGGCTTTGAAGCGGTAGGAACAATAATTGTTGCATTTTGCAGCTAATTATTTTTAAGTTAATTTATTGTATTTATTATTTAAATTTATTCCATTATTAAAGAGAAGTAATAAAAGCTAGAGCTAATATCATTAACCATTTCCGTGCAAAGGGTTGAGTGAGACCAAAATTTTAGGGGTCAAATCGGTTTTTGAAAATGTTACAAGTTGTTTGGCATCATCGGCGACTAGTGGATTTTTTGCGTTTTTTGTCTTTTATAGGTTAAGATGACTCACTAAATTCTTGCTTTTATATTTTGCATAGAATCCGATTCTAATGTCAGAATTGAGATATCACCACATTTTACATGAGTTTCACGCGAGATCAAATAAAGCCAAAAAGCATCAAGAATAAATCATAAATCGTATAAATTTGGCCAGTTTATAGGTGACCATGGGTTTTTGAGGATGCTTAACCCGATAAACATCAGATTTATGATACCATCGACCGGTCTAAGATTTTTTCAATAATTGTTTTTTTTAATTCAATTTTTGATTTGATGTGATCTCCCGTGAAAATCATGTAAATGTGATAGCTCAATTCTGTGAAGTATCGTCTTCCTCTTAAATAAAAAATCAATAAATTAAAAATATTATTTTCGACCCGAAAAGGCCTTCTATAACCCAGAAGTTGTTCGAGTTAGTCAAAACTTGGGTCTTATAAATTTTATAACATTTTATTTTCACCAAGCACTGCGATTCTTGATCCCACTTCCACACCAAATTCACGAACAATGGAAGATGGTCGTCCAAATAAGCATTGTTTTCTTCTCTGAAATTTTTAGGGTCTTTAAGTTGAATAAAAAGTAAATAGTTTTTTTAAATATTTACAAAAAATTTATTCCACACAAAATTTTGCAAGAATTTAGGAGTTAACCATGGTGTTAGGACACTAAAAAAGTATCCTCAAAATAAAAGTTTGAGACATGTCTTTTTAATTCCAAAATTAAGAATCAGTTCTGTTCCTGATCTAATTCTTGAAAGTTGGAACTGGAACAGATTAAGTTGGAACAAAAAACAACTACCTGATTGCGAAAAGCAATTTTAAACAGGGTAGGGGGGATTTGGAAAAAATATGGGACGGGGATTTCCGGGGATGGATCGGTCGGGGACGGGGATGAAAAATCGGCCGAGGACGGAGATCGGGGATTTCGGGGATTCCATTTTTCTATTAAAAAATTGATCAATTTTTATGAGCATTTTTGGAATTTTTATTCGAAAATTAAGAATTTCATCATTTCTAAAGAAAAATTTTGTTTTTTTTATGGCTTTAGTTGTTTGTAATGTATTTTTTATTCGGAAAAATTAAAATAATCAAAAAATGAATGAAAAAAGATTCAAAGATAAGATTTTAGAATATAAAGGTGGTGAGGAATTGAACCTGCGCCCTCACCATCAGTGAACCTGTATTATTTCTACTGACAAGGGAGGTTCCCGAGGTGTCACACTCCGATTGCTTCGGGACCGGTTCCATTTTGTACTCTAACCACGGCAGTATCTTCCGCGCTAACCACGGCAGTATCATCTTTATATGTGCCACAAATGGCTATGAATCTTTATATCAATTTTTATATATGAATTTTCGGCGTGCTTTAAGCGTGGTTTTCGGTGCAGCGCCGTTCTTCGGTGGCACATATAAATATGATACTACCGTGGTTAGCGGTAGCTCTACAAAATGGAACCGGTCCCGAAGCAATCGGAGTGTGACACCTCGGGAACCTCCTTTGTGAGCTATGGCCTCTTTGGTTTATCCTCCACCAAATTCCCTCAAATGTTGGACCCAAAATAAGTATCTTTAGGGGTGTATTTTCATTCCCGAATCCCCGCGGGGATGAGGGTCGGGGATGGGCTCGTCGGGGACGGGGATGAGGCCCAAAAAAGTCGAGGACGGTGGGGGGACGGGGGGAGATCCCCCCGTACCCTATCCTAATTTTAAGGAATAAAAATACTTTAAATTTTTCCTATTCGGTTCCGTGAAAGTCTTCAATAAATTTTTAATTAATTTTTATAAATTTAATGCTAGGAAAGCACTTGAAGTAGCCAGTTGTTGGTACGTCCTTGGCACACCAGGCTCCGGTGGATTCCAGCAGCAGTTTGGCGGAAATATGGAAGCGGCGCGATGGCTTGCGCTGGATCGGTCCATCGGATTCCTCGTATGACAGTACGTTCAGTAAGCAAATTCTATAAAAATGTGGTGTTGTAGATGGTGCTAGGACGTTAAAAAACTGCCAGTTTGGCAAATTGGAAACTTTTTTAGACCCCGTTAGACCGAATATATACTCGGCAAGGTTGTGCAGATTTTATGTTTTTTTTTCTAATAATTTATTTCGAAATTCTGTCAAATTGTTATCTAAAATTATTTCTAAAAAAACATTTTCATACATTGGAAAAAATTCTTAAAAAAGTTCCCAAGCAATTTTCCAATGTGCCACTTTTTTAAAGTCCTAGCATCGGTATTATGTCATTTCTGCTAAAAGTGGCAAAAGGACTTCGTGTAGACATGTACATATAATCATTTTTTATTCGGACCAATCCGAAAAATTTTGATTTTTTAAATAAAATCGATAAAATTTACCAATCAAAATAATATGAAATTTTGAGCAACATTGTACTTAATACTTTCGGCTTTTCAAATTCTAAAAAAAAGAATTCGGTTTTGGGTCCGAACCTGTTGCTCCCTTTGGCGCAATTGTATCTGGTCGTATTGTGCAGAGAAGGATTGACCTTCTTGCAATTGTCCGGTGCTTAAATCAATAACTTAATTAATTAAATGAACGAGCAGAAATTAAAAAGCATCATTCACCCCCCCCCCCCCCCCACCTGCGCTAGAAAAATGATTTCTTTTTTTCAGATACCCTATAGAAGAGAGTTAATAGCTCTCAAAAAAGCACTACATAAATGTATGCTATAAACTTGCAAGAACACATCCGATTTGGCAAAATAGAAAAAAAGATGGCCAGATCTTTGGCCAACGTAAGAAGTGAATTGGGGGTAAAAGGGTCGGATAGGGAGGAATTGGTAAATATGAATAAAATTCCAAATAAATCAGTGAATTCGGCCAAATCGAATAGTTGTTATTGCAAGTTTATAGCAAACATTTAGGGCTATCTTTCGACACTAAACTCACTTCTCTCTTCTATACCTCAGAAAAATTATAACCATTTTCATTAGCGGAGGGGAGGGGGTGGTGACGACTGCTGCTGGGGGGAATGATGTGTACCCACCAAAATGTCCCCTTTGTACTAAAATTCCACTCGGGGCCCGTATGTTAAAAGTTCTGTTTATCCTAAAATCGGGGTAAATCCGTATGTTAAAAAATACCCTGATTTTTGGGGTAGTTTACCCGGGTAAACAGCACCTTTTTCGGGGCCCGATTTACCCCGTATGTTAAAAAACGGAAAAGGTTGCCGTTTACCCCGAAATCGGGGTAAAATTTTTACCCTGCTCCATACGGGCCCGGATATTGGTTTCCCTGGGTAATAAATAATTACCGGTTTTAGCACCAAAAATAACAGCTAGAGCATAGAATTCAAGGGGATAAAATTTGGACCCAAAGTCGATAAAAATGAGAATGGGCTAAAATATTACCCCAATCATGTTTTATTTAAAAAAATAATACCATCGAATTGGTCAGAAGTTGTTGGGAGAGTAAAGAATGGTAGCAGGAGGAGGATGATGACGATATTATAATCGTACATAGTTGAAATGATTTCTGAAAAGATAAAATATTAACCGTAAAGACAAGCACAACCGCTCCCAAAACTTTTTTTTTAAGATTCGAAAAGTCTAATAATGTATAAAAGTTAAAGAATGCTTCCGTTTCTCTTTGAAAAATGAAAAGAATAGATTTTTAGTTTGTCCAAAAAACGATAAAATTTGATTATTCCATCCATTGGAAATGGGTAAAATTGTGTTAACTGATTAGTATTCAATTTATTTGATTATACTGATTAATCATCATCCGTGAAAATTTGTGTAAACTGATCAAATGTGTTCAAATTATTTGATTATCCCGATTAATCATCCATCGGAAATGGATATGCAGGCCAAAACATGTGGATTAAAATATTTTGGACCAAGTAGAGTTGCAACAAAAACTTTTCCGAAATGCATAAAATGGAATTAATGATTTTTTTTAGCAATTTTAGCAATTACGAAAAAAATTTCTACAATTATTCTTTGTTCAACATACTTCATACAGTTTAAATAGAAATATTTTCGCATCTAAATGAATCATTTTTACAAAAAAAAATTTTTTTTGATCATTCGTACTCCTTCCGGATGTCCTCAAACGCGGCCACCATGCGGGCGCGGATCCGCGACGGTTCCGCTTCCTGCTGCTGCTGATCCTTCTCCTTCTCCGTGGCCAGCAATGCCTCAATGCCCATCTCCATGTGCAGGTGCACGCGGAACAGCGATGCGTGCAGCGCCTGCAGACGCGCAAGGTGCGGCGCTCGACCCGGCGCATCTGCAATACAGGAAAACGGAAAATTATGCATTTTCAAGCATTTTCCAGCAATTTTTTAAACTTAAAGCATCAAAAATAAAAAAATATTCAGAAAATTGGTAAGGTACAATTCTCAAAAGTCGTTCGGTACAGCTGCAACCATTTTGCGGTGCATCGACGACGCAACTCGGGTTCAACGCCATTTTGTAAGAAATGAGCCAGGTCGCTGAGGCCTGGACCTGAAAAAAAAATTTTCTTGAAAATTAATGGTATAATAAAATCGGGATAAAAAGTACGTAAATAGATCACTGAGGCTTGGGCCGGGAAAATTCAGAAAAATTTACTCCTCCGAAGTCAATCCCTTTATTAGAAAAAGAAATTTTTAGAAACTTTTAAAGAATTTAAATTTTTTAAATCGAAAAAATGCCCTAAGTGAATGAGTACCATAATGACAAAATTGCCAGTCCAAAATTGCGCGAACTTGGCCATTCGCCGAGTCAAATAGAAGATTGTTCACCCAAAGATCGCCATGGCAAAGCACAGGTTCGATGTCTGCAAAATTTCTTAATTGGCTCAAATTAATAATGCTTTTATGAAAGTTGATTAGTAAATCAAAATTTTTCGGATTATAGAATTAGCTCAAAAATAGAGTCCGAGGATTTTTCAAAGCTATAATTTTAAAAATTCAAAGATCTTGAACTAATTTTTTGCGGCCAATTTAGGCTATATTTAGACATTTTTCCATGGGCCTAACCTTGGTTGTTGTCAAAAAAAATCCGAGGAAGGTTTTAGAAATCTATCTGCTTTGCTTTTTTGCTTTTACAGAATTTTTAAATCTTACAATAGTTAAAAAAAAAATCCTGCAAATGCCCAGAACAAAATTAGCCAAACAGGTTATTCGGGTTAAAGCAATTATGTATCCACTCATTTTTTCAAAGCGTTTTTTGCTCGAAAGATTGAAAAAATCATCTAAAAAGCAATGAATGGATGATAAATAAAAAAATGATTTTTTG
>LDKF01000190.1:14326-81023 GCA_001026735.1 Rotylenchulus reniformis | reverse complement strand
GCGGCCAATTTAGGCTATATTTAGACATTTTTCCATGGGCCTAACCTTGGTTGTTGTCAAAAAAAATCCGAGGAAGGTTTTAGAAATCTATCTGCTTTGCTTTTTTGCTTTTACAGAATTTTTAAATCTTACAATAGTTAAAAAAAAAATCCTGCAAATGCCCAAAACAAAATTAGCCAAACAGGTTATTCGGGTTAAAGCAATTATGTATCCACTCATTTTTTCAAAGCGTTTTTTGCTCGAAAGATTGAAAAAATCATCTAAAAAGCAATGAATGGATGATAAATAAAAAAATGATTTTTTGTTGGGATGGGGGGGGGGAGCCGAAATGAGACCTAAAGGCGATAATAGTTTGGGGGGTCGATTTGACGCAGGCCAATTTGACACGAGCAGCATTAAACTGGCCATAACTTTTCAGAAACTACTTTTAGAACTGTTCTTGGGTAGGAATAAATAGCCCTGAATGTCTGGAATGTCTGCTACAATTTTGCAAAAAAGAGCATCCGAGTTGATCAAGTGGGAAAAAGTTGTGGCCAAATCTTTGGACACACATCGTGATTTTGCGACCTATGGCCAAACCCATTTGGCTAATTCGAATGTTCTTTTTTTTTTGCAAATTTATAGCAGGCTTTCAGGGCTATTTATTCATACCAAGAACAGTTCTCTGGAAGTAGTTTGTGAAAAAAAGCTATGACCAGTTTAGTACCGCTCGCGTCAAATTGCCCATTCCCGGATAAGTACGCTGTCTCTTTCTACATACCTTTATTGATCAGAATATAGTTTGTTGGTACAACTGTCATACACATGCAGGGATGGCCGAGTGGTCTAAGGCGCTAGACTCAAGCGAACACATGCTTGCCCGCATTGCTGGGTTTTCTAGTGGGCGTATGCCCGCGTGGGTTCGAATCCCACTTCCTGCATCTATTTTTTTATTTTTTTTTTTCAAATAAATATTTTAGACCTATGTAAGATAATTTTTTTTTACTAAAAGTGCATTTAGGTTCCTAACATCCAATTGGCTCAACCAAATAATTTTTTATTTTTCTGCTTTTAAAAAATTCTCGCCTAACTCTTCGGCCATGGCCCTCTCCACCTCTGGGTCACTTTGGACGGAATGCAGAAATTTGGCCAAGGCATTTGCATTTTGCCGAAAATAGGAGCCCGTCGAACCAGGCATGGCACACAGTTTCTTGGTAAAAAAAATTATGAATTTCTTCGCAATATTGTTTGGAAAAGACTTTTGTCATCGTGTTGAGATCCATAGAGCCTGACTAAAATATAAAAGCGATAAACAAGAAAATGGAAAAATTCTGAGGAACTTTATAGTTAGAGGAGAGCCTTTGTAAGAAAAAGCAAAACTTTCTAATTTTCTCATGGATTTTGGATGATGTTCGGGAAATTGTTACGAAATTTCGTGAATTTTTTCAGCGTTTTTTGAAATAATTTGGATTTTTTTCTCAACATGGGTAAGTTTCGATGAAAAATTTGGTCGGAATTTTCATAAAAAATGAAATTCATGATGAAATTTCTCGGAAATTTAAAAAAATTTAACCTTAACGGTTCGTGGAGGTCTAAATCGGTGTTCAAGCAATTCTTTAGGAATATTTAATGAATGGGCATGCAGATATGCCATTGCCTTCACAACCGATTCCACCTAAAAGATTTTTGTGAAATTTTCAAATTTTTTTTTTGAATTTTACCATAGCTTCGCCCATGTCATTGTCATCCGCACCATGCCGGTGTTCCGCACCGCGAGCCGACATGTTCTCCATCAACAAGAATGCGTTACCAAGTTGTGCCGAATTTGTGCATACGCAGTTTTCTAGATATAAAAATCTGCAGAATTTTCTACTTTAGAAACTGCACAATGCCCAGGGATTTAGTTATTATTGTCCAAAATTGCTATCCCAGTAAGACTAGAATCCAGCTGCTTTATTTGTTTGATTTTTTTAAGATAAAACTGTTTATATTTTCTAAAACTGCAACTTTAGCTGACATAGACTTGAATTTTAGTTCAGTTATCCGCTTTTTTTAGTTCAGTTATCCTCCTAGTATGCAGGGTTAGTGCAATAGGAATTTTCCTGCATAATGCAGCCCTAACCCTGATGCATGTTTATACATCTACAGTAATCGTGTCCTCAAATAGGGGATGTGCAATTCCTGCCTATGGATCTACAGTATCCGCACCCTCAGGATCTGCATTATCTTCTGGATACTCCAGCAGGTCTGCTGAAGAATTTGTAGTGTTCCTGCAGTCTTGCCATGCATAAAGTTCTGGTATCAGTTCGCCAATGCATGGCACATGTCGCAACCCGTATTTCGGCACAATTTGGGTGTAGAATGCAAGCTCTCGAGTATGGTAAGATTCGAGCATTGCAGAAAGCTGTGAAATTTCTGCTATTAACATTGAATTGCTGGTAGCCAGTATAGATTGACGCAGAATTTCCATGGTGGGCACCTGAAATTTTTGGTAGAAAAAAATATATAATTATATGTTGAGACCGAATTTTGGTTTTTTAAAACAATTTCACAGGCCTAGAGCTTTTTCAGACAGAAAGTCTAATGATAACAGAGTCTATGAGCCAATTCAACAGAGATCCGATTCTCATAACGTAGGGACTTTAACGTCTCGACGTACGGGTACTCTAATATTCCATACTTGAAGTCTCCAACTTGTCGGGACTGTAACGCGGGAGTTCTAATGACCTTCCATGGCAGGTCAGGATAAATTATAAACCAAATTAAATGACCGAGACCGAGCTACTCACATAATTCTATACCAAGATGGAGTTACCATGCTGAACTTGTTACTATGTAGAATACCTTCAGTACCACGCTGAACTTCTCGCTAAGGTTGTTGTTGTTGTTTTTGAAGGCGAATGTCAGTCGAGTGATTACCGATAGGAATCCTGACCCTGTGATGCGTTTCTGTTCAACATGCTCTACCTGGAATATGAATATAATTTCCAAATTAACAGGATCCATAAGAATAGATTTTTTTCAGAAGGCATGACCCATGAGAATATGATCATCTAACTGTGATTAGGGAATGATGGAATAATAACGACAGAATATTTATTCGATATTACATACATAATGGCCATCGACTAGACTTATTAGTAATGGAAAGTGAAAATCAAAAAACTAGAAATTAAAAAAATAATTAAACAATAAAGTTAATTAAAATTAGTTAAAACTTTAATGATGAATTTTTTTGTAGTTATCATGTGTTAGTTGCAGGCTTTTAAAGAATCTTAGTTAGACCTTTTTAACCTACCAAGGCCAAATGTATAAAAAGAAATAGGTAAGTACAGAAAAGTATTTCTGTTTTCTTGCTTTAAATTTTTCAATCCAATCAAATAAAAAAACATTTTTTGAAAAAATTCAAAAAAATCCATGGTATACAAAAAAAACTAAAAGGGCAAAATGCTAAAGCGCAAAATTCCGCGTTTTATATTGGGCTAGCAACCTTAAGTTTGATTGGGTAATTTTTCAGTTTTTTTAAATATATTTGAAACAGCACAACTTAATTAAAAACACAAAACAAACTTTGTCTCCCAATTTTTGCCATATTGGACATCGATCACCGGCCTTAGCGAGCTGTTCCAGCACAAAATTCAGCGTCAAATTGGTGCCCGGGATCAGAGTAGAAGTATCCATTAGAAAAGTAAAATGAATTTTTTGAGGGGTTGGAAATTGGATCCTTACTTTTTTGCACAAAAATCGATTATTTTAAAGGGATCGGGAGGCATCTGATGGCGATGGCTTTTTGTTTGGCCTTCCTCTGAAAATGTTATCAGCACCGATGATAATTGTTGGATATGTGGTACATGATTACATGATTCTTCTTGTGATGATATTTTCATTGTTCACTATGTATTTCCTTCTCTCTCTCATTCTAAACCTGAGTCTCAAGTCACCTATATAAGCAAATCATTTTGCTCATTCTTCGCTCATTCTCTCCTCATTTCTCACTTCCTATCCTTGTCCCTTTATTCTATTGTCATCAATAAACTATTATTCTTCATTGTATCTCTTGGCCTCTTACGACGACCCAAGGATACAACAATTGGCGCAGTCAGCAATCAACCTCAAGGAGCAACCTCAAGGACTATTCAGCGCAACTTCAAGCAAGGATTATTCGAAGCAAATGGCACCAAGCAAGGATCAAACCATTGAGCGCCTGACGCAGATGCTGGAGCAACAGGCACAAGCAATGCGCGATCAGCAAGAAGAGATGCGCAACCAGGCTCAAGCAATGCGTGATCAGCAAGCTGTGGTGGCCCAACTTCTGGAACTTCAGCAACGAGCTCAACAACCACAAGTGCAGCAGACAAGTGCAGTGGTGGCTCAGAGTGCTCAGCATGCAACGATTACCTCTTCGCTCGACAACCGCATTGGGAAGTTCGTCTACGACGCAGAATGCGGCAGCACATTCAATGCCTGGTACCAACGGTACGGCAAATTCTTCGAGGAAGATGGCAAGGACTTGGATTCCGCTACGAAGGTTCGACTACTGGTCAGCAAGCTATCGGATGAAGACTACTCCAACTTCGCTGACAGCATTCAACCGAAGCGTCCCGATGACCTGACATTTGAAGAAGCCGTTCAGCAACTCAAGGAATTATTCGAAGACACACGCTCCGTGTTCGTCCGTCAATATGAGTGCTTCAAGCTGAAACAGAGGGCCAATCAAGATGTCATGGCAATATTCAATCAAGTCAATGCCGCATGCGAAAATGCCGGATTCTCAGCGTGTTGCAAAGAACAGCTGAAATGCCTTATTCTGATTACCGCACTACGTGATGATCACCACGATCTACGTCAGAAGTGCATGCAGATTCTTGAAGAAGCGCGAAGGAAGAATGAAGCCATCACGTTGAAGAAACTTCGTGAAGAATGCCGAACATTCCTGTCAGTTCGGGCAAATGCGACGATGCTCGCACAATCTTCAAGGACGATGTCAATCGATGCAGTCTCTTCTTATCCAGAGCAATGGAAGCTACAGAAGAAGAAGAACATCAATCGTCAGGTTTATTCCGATGCAAAGGAGCAGAAAAATGGAAGTTCAACTTCGCTCCGCAGCAGCAGATTCTGTCTCTCATGTGGATATGCTGATCACAAACGAGAAGAATGCAAATTCCGAGATGCAATGTGTCACCAATGTCAGAAGATTGGACACATCAAAGCGGTATGCCAAAGCAAGGAAGTTCGTGAAGTATCCGAGGTGTCCAGTGCGACAATTCACACGGTTACTGTCAGTTCAGCCTTTGCAAATTCCGAAGAAGATACAATTCAAGCGAATCTGAAGATCAACAACGTTGAATGCAAAATGAAGGTCGACACAGGAGCTGATGTCACAATTATTACGATGAAGACATGGGAAAAGCTCGGTCGTCCGACATTGATGCCTGCGAAGATCGAAGCCAAAGAATGCACCGGCAAACCATTCAAAATCGATGGCAGGATCAGTTGCAAAGTACAGCATGAGGACAAGACAGTGAAGAACCTCGATGCTTACGTCTGCAGGACAATTGTTCAAGATTTGGTTGGAGCACCATGGATTCGCATGCTCAACCTGCTTCCATGGCTAAGGAATGTATGCAATGTTCAAGCCAAGAAGCCAATTCTGAAGAAGTCAGAAGATTCGACTCAGGGCAACGCCAAGAAGTCAAAAAGAAGAATTCCAAAGAAGTCAGTGCACTTCAGTGATCAATGCAACCAGAAGGCTGTTATTCCAACATTCCGCAAGTCAAAGCCTTCAGTGTTCAAAGCCGGAAGTCCAGTTCTTGTGCGCAACTTCAGCAATGGCAAAGAAACGTGGATTCCAGGCACGATTCTTGAACGTGTGGATGGTTCGCAGCGATACCGTGTGGAAGTACCAAGGCTTGGCACGAGGGTTCGCCGCTACGCAAACCAACTCCTAAGTCATCCGACGAAGAAGCAACGGATGTCCACCGACGTTCAACAGCATGGTTCGACGACTGTGTGTGCGACAACGTGCTCGACTACAGTGCGTGCGACGACCAGTGCGACTACGGATCATTCAGACGGGCCCCGCTCGTCTACAAGCACGACTACGAATTCAGATGGGCCCTGCCCGACTACACGTTCGACTACAGCTCGATCAGATGGGCCCCGCACATGTACAGACGTGATCTACGGGACATTCTGATGTGCTGGCGGGACTTCAGAAATTAAAGAGGGAGATGTTGGATATGTGGTACATGATTACATGATTCTTCTTGTGATGATATTTTCATTGTTCACTATGTATTTCCTTCTCTCTCTCATTCTAAACCTGAGTCTCAAGTCACCTATATAAGCAAATCATTTTGCTCATTCTTCGCTCATTCTCTCCTCATTTCTCACTTCCTATCCTTGTCCCTTTATTCTATTGTCATCAATAAACTATTATTCTTCATTGTATCTCTTGGCCTCTTACGACGACCCAAGGATACAACAATTGGCGCAGTCAGCAATCAACCTCAAGGAGCAACCTCAAGGACTATTCAGCGCAACTTCAAGCAAGGATTATTCGAAGCAAATGGCACCAAGCAAGGATCAAACCATTGAGCGCCTGACGCAGATGCTGGAKCAACAGGCACAAGCAATGCGCGATCAGCAAGAAGAGATGCGCAACCAGGCTCAAGCAATGCGTGATCAGCAAGCTGTGGTGGCCCAACTTCTGGAACTTCAGCAACGAGCTCAACAACCACAAGTGCAGCAGACAAGTGCAGTGGTGGCTCAGAGTGCTCAGCATGCAACGATTACCTCTTCGCTCGACAACCGCATTGGGAAGTTCGTCTACGACGCAGAATGCGGCAGCACATTCAATGCCTGGTACCAACGGTACGGCAAATTCTTCGAGGAAGATGGCAAGGACTTGGATTCCGCTACGAAGGTTCGACTACTGGTCAGCAAGCTATCGGATGAAGACTACTCCAACTTCGCTGACAGCATTCAACCGAAGCGTCCCGATGACCTGACATTTGAAGAAGCCGTTCAGCAACTCAAGGAATTATTCGAAGACACACGCTCCGTGTTCGTCCGTCAATATGAGTGCTTCAAGCTGAAACAGAGGGCCAATCAAGATGTCATGGCAATATTCAATCAAGTCNAATTAACAGGATCCATAAGAATAGATTTTTTTCAGAAGGCATGACCCATGAGAATATGATCATCTAACTGTGATTAGGGAATGATGGAATAATAACGACAGAATATTTATTCGATATTACATACATAATGGCCATCGACTAGACTTATTAGTAATGGAAAGTGAAAATCAAAAAACTAGAAATTAAAAAAATAATTAAACAATAAAGTTAATTAAAATTAGTTAAAACTTTAATGATGAATTTTTTTGTAGTTATCATGTGTTAGTTGCAGGCTTTTAAAGAATCTTAGTTAGACCTTTTTAACCTACCAAGGCCAAATGTATAAAAAGAAATAGGTAAGTACAGAAAAGTATTTCTGTTTTCTTGCTTTAAATTTTTCAATCCAATCAAATAAAAAAACATTTTTTGAAAAAATTCAAAAAAATCCATGGTATACAAAAAAAACTAAAAGGGCAAAATGCTAAAGCGCAAAATTCCGCGTTTTATATTGGGCTAGCAACCTTAAGTTTGATTGGGTAATTTTTCAGTTTTTTTAAATATATTTGAAACAGCACAACTTAATTAAAAACACAAAACAAACTTTGTCTCCCAATTTTTGCCATATTGGACATCGATCACCGGCCTTAGCGAGCTGTTCCAGCACAAAATTCAGCGTCAAATTGGTGCCCGGGATCAGAGTAGAAGTATCCATTAGAAAAGTAAAATGAATTTTTTGAGGGGTTGGAAATTGGATCCTTACTTTTTTGCACAAAAATCGATTATTTTAAAGGGATCGGGAGGCATCTGATGGCGATGGCTTTTTGTTTGGCCTTCCTCTGAAAATGTTATCAGCACCGATGATAATTGTTGGATATGTGGTACATGATTACATGATTCTTCTTGTGATGATATTTTCATTGTTCACTATGTATTTCCTTCTCTCTCTCATTCTAAACCTGAGTCTCAAGTCACCTATATAAGCAAATCATTTTGCTCATTCTTCGCTCATTCTCTCCTCATTYCTCACTTCCTATCCTTGTCCCTTTATTCTATTGTCATCAATAAACTATTATTCTTCATTGTATCTCTTGGCCTCTTACGACGACCCAAGGATACAACAATTGGCGCAGTCAGCAATCAACCTCAAGGAGCAACCTCAAGGACTATTCAGCGCAACTTCAAGCAAGGATTATTCGAAGCAAATGGCACCAAGCAAGGATCAAACCATTGAGCGCCTGACGCAGATGCTGGAGCAACAGGCACAAGCAATGCGCGATCAGCAAGAAGAGATGCGCAACCAGGCTCAAGCAATGCGTGATCAGCAAGCTGTGGTGGCCCAACTTCTGGAACTTCAGCAACGAGCTCAACAACCACAAGTGCAGCAGACAAGTGCAGTGGTGGCTCAGAGTGCTCAGCATGCAACGATTACCTCTTCGCTCGACAACCGCATTGGGAAGTTCGTCTACGACGCAGAATGCGGCAGCACATTCAATGCCTGGTACCAACGGTACGGCAAATTCTTCGAGGAAGATGGCAAGGACTTGGATTCCGCTACGAAGGTTCGACTACTGGTCAGCAAGCTATCGGATGAAGACTACTCCAACTTCGCTGACAGCATTCAACCGAAGCGTCCCGATGACCTGACATTTGAAGAAGCCGTTCAGCAACTCAAGGAATTATTCGAAGACACACGCTCCGTGTTCGTCCGTCAATATGAGTGCTTCAAGCTGAAACAGAGGGCCAATCAAGATGTCATGGCAATATTCAATCAAGTCAATGCCGCATGCGAAAATGCCGGATTCTCAGCGTGTTGCAAAGAACAGCTGAAATGCCTTATTCTGATTACCGCACTACGTGATGATCACCACGATCTACGTCAGAAGTGCATGCAGATTCTTGAAGAAGCGCGAAGGAAGAATGAAGCCATCACGTTGAAGAAACTTCGTGAAGAATGCCGAACATTCCTGTCAGTTCGGGCAAATGCGACGATGCTCGCACAATCTTCAAGGACGATGTCAATCGATGCAGTCTCTTCTTATCCAGAGCAATNCGACGACCCAAGGATACAACAATTGGCGCAGTCAGCAATCAACCTCAAGGAGCAACCTCAAGGACTATTCAGCGCAACTTCAAGCAAGGATTATTCGAAGCAAATGGCACCAAGCAAGGATCAAACCATTGAGCGCCTGACGCAGATGCTGGAGCAACAGGCACAAGCAATGCGCGATCAGCAAGAAGAGATGCGCAACCAGGCTCAAGCAATGCGTGATCAGCAAGCTGTGGTGGCCCAACTTCTGGAACTTCAGCAACGAGCTCAACAACCACAAGTGCAGCAGACAAGTGCAGTGGTGGCTCAGAGTGCTCAGCATGCAACGATTACCTCTTCGCTCGACAACCGCATTGGGAAGTTCGTCTACGACGCAGAATGCGGCAGCACATTCAATGCCTGGTACCAACGGTACGGCAAATTCTTCGAGGAAGATGGCAAGGACTTGGATTCCGCTACGAAGGTTCGACTACTGGTCAGCAAGCTATCGGATGAAGATTACTCCAACTTCGCTGACAGCATTCAACCGAAGCGTCCCGATGACCTGACATTTGAAGAAGCCGTTCAGCAACTGAAGGAATTATTCGAAGACACACGCTCCGTGTTCGTCCGTCAATATGAGTGCTTCAAGCTGAAACAGAGGGCCAATCAAGATGTCATGGCAATATTCAATCAAGTCAATGCCGCATGCGAAAATGCCGGATTCTCAGCGTGTTGCAAAGAACAGCTGAAATGCCTTATTCTGATTACCGCACTACGTGATGATCACCACGATCTACGTCAGAAGTGCATGCAGATTCTTGAAGAAGCGCGAAGGAAGAATGAAGCCATCACGTTGAAGAAACTACGTGAAGAATGCCGGACATTCCTGTCAGTTAGGGCAAACGCGACGATGCTCGCACAATCTTCAAGGACGATGTCAATCGATGCTGTCTCTTCTTATCCAGAGCAATGGAAGCAACAGAAGAAGAAGAAGAACATCAATCGTCAGGTTTATTCCGATGCAAAGGAGCAGCAAAATGGAAGTTCAACTTCGCTCCGCAGTAGCAGATTCTGTCTCTCATGTGGATATGCTGATCACAAACGAGAAGAATGCAAATTCCGAGATGCAATTTGTCACCAATGCCAGAAGATTGGACACATCAAGGCAGTGTGCCAAAGCAAGGCAGTTCGTGAAGTATCCGAGGTGTCCAGTGCAACAGTTCACACGGTTACTGTCAGTTCAGCCTTTGCAAATTCCGAAGAAGATACAATTCAAGCGAATCTGAAGATCAACAACGTTGAATGCAAAATGAAGGTCGACACAGGAGCTGATGTCACAATTATTACGATGAAGACATGGGAAAAGCTCGGTCGTCCGACATTGATGCCTGCGAAGATCGAAGCCAAAGAATGCACCGGCAAACCATTCAAAATCGATGGCAGGATCAGTTGCAAAGTACAGCATGAGGACAAGACAGTGAAGAACCTCGATGCTTACGTCTGCAGGACAATTGTTCAAGATTTGGTTGGAGCACCATGGATTCGCATGCTCAACCTGCTTCCATGGCTAAGGAATGTATGCAATGTTCAAGCCAAGAAGCCAATTCTGAAGAAGTCAGAAGATTCGACTCAGGGCAACGCCAAGAAGTCAAAAAGAAGAATTCCAAAGAAGTCAGTGCACTTCAGTGATCAATGCAACCAGAAGGCTGTTATTCCAACATTCCGCAAGTCAAAGCCTTCAGTGTTCAAAGCCGGAAGTCCAGTTCTTGTGCGCAACTTCAGCAATGGCAAAGAAACGTGGATTCCAGGCACGATTCTTGAACGTGTGGATGGTTCGCAGCGATACCGTGTGGAAGTACCAAGGCTTGGCACGAGGGTTCGCCGCTACGCAAACCAACTCCTAAGTCATCCGACGAAGAAGCAACGGATGTCCACCGACGTTCAACAGCATGGTTCGACGACTGTGTGTGCGACAACGTGCTCGACTACAGTGCGTGCGACGACCAGTGCGACTACGGATCATTCAGACGGGCCCCGCTCGTCTACAAGCACGACTACGAATTCAGATGGGCCCTGCCCGACTACACGTTCGACTACAGCTCGATCAGATGGGCCCCGCACATGTACAGACGTGATCTACGGGACATTCTGATGTGCTGGCGGGACTTCAGAAATTAAAGAGGGAGATGTTGGATATGTGGTACATGATTACATGATTCTTCTTGTGATGATATTTTCATTGTTCACTATGTATTTCCTTCTCTCTCTCATTCTAAACCTGAGTCTCAAGTCACCTATATAAGCAAATCATTTTGCTCATTCTTCGCTCATTCTCTCCTCATTTCTCACTTCCTATCCTTGTCCCTTTATTCTATTGTCATCAATAAACTATTATTCTTCATTGTATCTCTTGGCCTCTTACGACGACCCAAGGATACAACAATAATGAAGAAAAATTTGGTGAATTTGCCCAAAAAGAAGTGAATGTTGGAAAAATTTTCGTTAGACAAAAATAAATTTTTAACAATATTAAAGATAAAAGGTGGGATGAGAAAAAATGTAAAAATTTATTAGCCAAATAACACATTAGCCTCCATTGATTTAAACTATTTTTTGTTAGGCAACATCTTTAATGAGTGTTCTTCGCGTTTATTTCCCTCATTCACTTGCTTATTTACTTTTTTAAATAAAAAATTCATATGATCATTTATTGTTGTGTCCGAAGGGAATTGGCCAGAAAAAGTGGGGTGGGGGTAGGGGGTTTGATCTTGGGCCCCCATGCTAAGGATCCAAAGCGGTGTTCTTAACCATTTGACCACAGCCACCCGCACTCTCCCGACCAATCCCTTGGACCATTAGCTTTACTCCCTTGGCCCAGCTGTTGTCTGCTGAGTGGGAGGGGGCTGCCTCAGGGTCTTCTCTTTCTCTGCTTCTGGACTTTCTCCTTGACTTCTTATCACCCTTTCTTTCTCTGCCACAACATTTATTAATGAGAAAAAATACTCAATGGATTTTCTTCAAAAAATATCTTAAAAAATGACCAATTTTCTTAAGGAAAAGACTGAATTTTCAAAATTTTCTCCGGCGACCCCTGTCGGGACCACCGGCACACTAAACAGTTGTTAATATATTTTTTTGGATACTTATGAAGACAAATTTGGAGGAATTAAGACAGGTAAAAAGTGTGAAAAATGCATAAAATTGATTATTTCTTCTAATTTTTTTGTTTTCAAAAAGTGTCCTTTATTTTAATGATTTTCCTCCTTTATCTCCTTTATGAACTCCTTTATTTTTGCCCTTGCTGTCCTTTTTTCTGAAAATTTTCGATTACACCTCTGATCTAAGATAATCTATTATTGCAGAAAATTATGGCCAAGATAGTCATACATTATCGCGGCGACAGGAATCATTGATCGGATCAGTGATCACTGATCGGGACATGTTGCCCAAATTTCCCTATGTTCGTCCCGATTTACTGGGCCAAGATCTTTTCCTCCGTGCACTTTTTCCTGGGTTTCTCCTGCTAAACCAAAAACATTAGCTTATAGTACTTCTTCGCTTTATCTTGGCAGCAAGCCAACACTCATTCTTGGCAGCAAGCCAATCCCTCCCCACTGATTTCGTAATAATATTTCACAATATCTGTGTAAGTCCCGCCTCCTTTCCTCTCTATATAAGCCGACCCAATTCTCTGTTTCGCATCTCTTATGTTCACCATTTTTGGCTCGTCCTCTCATTCTTGGCCATAGTACTCTTTTCGGGAAGGGCAGTTGGGACACTAGGGAGTCCCTCTCCATGGTCCCTAGTAGGGGCCATGGAGAAAGAGATAGGAGCAGAGGCTCGAGGGTTTGCTGACGTCGTTCTCGAAGTCTCGTCCTCCTTCGACGATCACTCTGACTCTCCTCCTCTTTATATTCCCTTCTTTGGCCACCCACCAGCCGCCGGCCTATGCTGAGAGTTGGTCAATACATGTGATTATCTTGGCCATAATTTTTCCCAGTGGAGCCAAAATTCTTCAATTGTGATCTGCCATGATTTTATGAATTTAAACCCTTCCGCTCCACCTCCGCAACCTTCCGCTTCATCATATTTTATGAATCTTGGGTTTGAAATTCTGACCAATCTTGACTTATTGGCTGGGTGAAAGGGGGTGGCTTGAGAAATTTTTTTAAAAAACGCCCTATCACCACTCAACTAAATGCCATCTGAAAATTTTAAGAAATGATTTTTCGGAGTGATCTTTATCAAAAGAGCTGACAAAGAGCTAGGATTTAAGGCCAAATTTCTTTAAATTAACCAATTGATTAGAAAGTTATGGACAAAACAATCACACGTGCCAGAAATTAGCCAATACGAGTGATTATTTTGGCCATAACTTTCTAAGCACTTGGCCAATTTTAACAAACTTGGATTTAAATCGTAGCTCTTTTGCAGCTATATTATTGCTTATAAAGATCACTCCTCATAAAATTGTTTCTAAAAATTTTTAGCTAGTATTTAATTGAATGGCGATTGATGGATTTTAAGGGGCAGACCCTTCTGGGGAAGGATATAAAGATTTTATTGCTTTTTATATCCCTCGCCCTCTCCCTGCTGTTTCTATTCTGGTTCTCATTCATCCTTTTATTGTTGTGTTTCTAGTTTCCGATCGATTTATAACATTTCCCTACCCTGAATATAAAAAATAAGCAACAATTTCCTAATTTCTCTCCTGCCTTCCTTTGTTTAAGATCCTAATAAGTGTTGGACCTAAAAATAAATAAAAAAAAAACCCAAAAATCTTAACCTTTTTCTTTTTGGCAATTTTTATTCTAAACAGCATACTTCTTATTAGATAAGCCAAAACTGAGGATAATGCTTAACTGATGGCTGAAGTGACGACTTCTTCTAACTCATCAACACCAAACGCATATTTGCCTCCGAGGAAAAAGGCCAGGTTGGAGGGTACAGGTATGAGCCTGACAATACAATGTCTTTGTGATAAGCTAATTGGTGTCCAGACAACTCGAACAATAATTTTCCCGAGCTTTATATTTCGGCTTAAACAGAACCTAGAAAAATGTTCTTATTGTCATTAGATAGAGTATTAAGTGAGCTACAAAATGAGCTTAATCCCATCTGGTTTGGCCCAATACAAAAATAGTTATGGCCAAAATAATCACACGTATCGGCCATTTTTCTGACCCAAGTGATTAGCTTAGCCATAACTTTTTTTTAAATTGGCCAATTGAAATGAGTGAAAGCTCATTTCTAGGGCCCGGATTTTTAGTTGCTAAGAACCTTCAAAATAGTTACTATAATAGGTGCTAAAAAAGTCCAAAATAGTTGCTAAAAAAGGCAAAATAGTTGCTAAAAAAGGCAAAATAGTTGCTAAAAAATCAGCGATTTATGATACAAATTTTTTTATTTCACCATGAATTTTTTTTTGATCATACGGCCTACGCTCGCGCGTATCCGTTGCCATCTCCGAGGAGATGTTGTTTTCCCTGTTGTAGGGATTGTTGTTGTTGTTGTTATTGTTGTTAGGGATGATTGGTAGTATGACCTGACCAGGGTCGGACACCACTTTTTAGTGGTCATGGGCTTATAGCTAGGGAAAATTTTATGAGCTGACGGAAGCGGCCGACAAGCATAAAAATTTTAAGGGGAGAAAAATTCGCTTTTTGAACATTTTTTAAGAAATTGGCCAATTTTTGCCTTTTATGTCTGAAGAAAATAAACCATATGAAAATTTTTTGACTTGCACGGTATGTAGAATGTTAGCCTTTATAAACTAAAAATTGAGTCTATTAAATTATAACAAGTACCAAATTTTTATAAAAATTTGCAGCGGATATTAAGGACTACTTTTCTTCGGCGGCCCCGATAGGAGCCGCCGAAAAAACTTGAAAAATTGTGCCCGTTTAAGATTTTTCTGACTTAAATTTTTGGAAATAATTTTTCCTTTTCCTTGAAAATTTTCAAAATCTTCACAATTTTGGTCATTTTTTCTTGAAATTTGCCCAAAAATGCCAAAATAGTTGCAAAATAGTTGCTAAAACACCAAAATAGTTGGTAACAAACTATAGTTGCTAAAACCTCGAAATAGTTGGAAATAGTTGACAAAAAGTCACTCGAAAATGCATCAAACAACTTTAGGAATATGTTTTCTATGCATATTTGGCCATAAACTATGCAGCAAAAAAATAGTTTAAAAACTAAAAATCCGGGCCCTACTCATTTCATAGCCAATTTTATGCTCTATCTTTTGATACCAAATGCATTTTTCTAGGCTTCGTTTAAGCTGGGTTATTACGCTTGGGAACAGCGATCAAATTAATGAAATAAATAAATGAAAACAAAATTAATTAAAATAATAATAAAAGATTAATAGGCGAAAAGGTATATAACAAAATGGGTTTTTAATTTTAATTAAAATCAGAGACCACTTCAGAGCGCGGCTTAAAAAAATTATAAAATGTTTAATTAATCCTATTTTTAGAAAAATTCCAAGTTTTTTTAATAAGTCGAAATTCTTTCAAACCAATTTTAGAAATTTTTCAGGCACTTTTCTAAGTTACCTTGGAAGAGAAAATATTAAAATTTTTTCAGACAAATTTATGCAATTTGAAAGTCATGCGCCGGGCCCAAATCTGATGCCAGATGTGTCATAGATTTAATCTAATCTGTGATTTATCGATTTTATATTTGGTGGAATCTTATGACCAAGACATCAGATTTATGTTCATTGCATGTGAAATCATCGGGATCATTTTTTCAGATTGCTAAATTTGTTGGCGAAAAAATTTTTTCCCAAAGGGACTGGGGATAAACTAGAGAAGTACCTTTTTGAAACAAATTTATGGAATGAACGCTGGAAAATTGGACACCAAGAAATTTGGGAAAACTGGACACCGAAGGTAAAATCCGGAAAATTCGACACCAACAAAAATTTTAAGGAATTTTTTGACAAGGGTGTAAAATCTAAAATCCAAAATTGCAGTTTTGACATATGTTGAGTTTGTCTAAGATTTTATCAATCATTTTCGATAAATTTTTTAATTTTTCAATATCAAATTCGAATTCAGCATCAAAAACTTCCACTAGTTAGCTGTTTTTCATATAATACTTACTTGTTAGTACTTTGCGATTTAAAAAATAATAATTTTGACGGAGTTGACCTCACTTGAAACTCATGTTAGTTAACGAGATTCGTCAATTTTGACGCTAGATTTGGAATCTACGCCCTTAAAACCACCCCTAAAAACGATTTCTATAAATTTTTTAAAAAAATTTTTGGTATCGAATTTTCCGCGGTATCGAATTTCCGCCTGGTGTACAATTTTTTTAACGGTGTCGAATTTTCCGGATTTTTCTTCAATGTCCAATTTTCCGCTGTCCAGTTTTCCGTTTTTCTGGTGTCCAATTTTTCGAATTTTTTTGATGTCCAATTTTTCCGTCCACCTTATGGAGTAGAGTAAACAAAATTTCGTGCCAAAGGTTTTATGTATTGAATTTCTTCGGATTGCGGGATGAAAAATCATCATTCAGACAATTAATTTCCTCGGATTGCAGGATGAAAAATCATTCAAACAATTGATAATCATCCATCCTTCTTCCTCCTCAGATGATCCGTTCAAACCCGTGGGCTCGTTGACTTTCCTGATCGACAACTTCCGCGCGTTCAGCGAGAGTCAGTACGGCGAGGAGGGCAACAAGCGCCACTGCGATGCCAAAATCAGCGTGCGCGGGCTGACCTTTGGGCTGTCCGTCTGCTCATTGCATTGGACAACCAGCAGAAGGGACCCGGACCAGCAGGCCAAGGAGTACAACTGCATGGGCGTGGTGCTGAAGTGCGAGAACGCCAGCGGGTGCGATGTGAAAGGTGGGAATCAGGGACGCTAGGGGACGTTTGAGTGTGACCGTTTGAGTGTGGAAGCTAGAAAAATAGCTATAACTCAGCTCAAACGTAACTTAGAAAAATGAGTCTGATGCCATTAGATATCTTTAAATGCCTGCCATAACGGATTGGCTAACAATAAGTAGAAAAAAAGATGGCCAAATTAAACACTGAAATCGTGATTTTGGCTAATTTGGCCATAACTTTTTTCTCACTTGTCTATCCGGATGATACTTTCGGCAAATTTATAGCAGACATTTAGACCTATCTATTGACACCAGACTCATTTCTCTAGGTTGCTTTTGAGCTGGTTATTAGGGTTGTTGGCGACCGGTTTAAAACCGGTACCCCCGGTTTTCGGTTTGGCCGGTTTTGGGACTCCCGGTTTTCGGTTTCGGTTTTGGCCTGACCCCCGGTTAACCGCCGGTTTTACCGGTTTTGTAGAAATTTACCAAAAACCCGATAAAAATTCAAAAATTTACCAAAAAACGGTAAAAATTCAGAAATATAAACAAAAATAATAGAAAATTTATATTTTATATTTAAAAACTTCATAAAAATGAATTCTCAAGAAAAGAATCATCGTATTCTTCATCTATGTAATGCCTTTTCTTCTTGATCTAATTAAGTGGATGGTGAAAGTTTCAAGTTTTTATGATGTGCGAGATACGATAGAGTGCATTGATATGTATTGAAAAATTAGACCCCTTTCCTAATGAAATTGCCGAAAGAAAGTATAAATTTTAAGGACCAAAATTAGGTCGTAATAGGATTTAGCACGGAGTTGGATTTGACAAAAATCGGGGACGAAAATGGATAAAAATTTCTCAAAAATCGGGGAAGCTGATGGACAAAAATTTCTGACTTTTTTCCAAATTTTATTTGAGAAAATTTCACTGTGGGAGGGGCGGCCACCCAGACAGGAGCCGCCGGAGAAATTTTTGAAATTGTAAGTTATTTTTCTTAGGAAAATTGGTCATTTTTAATTAAATTTTTGAAAAAAATCATTGTGGGAGGGGCGGCCATCCAGACAGGGGCCGCCGGAGAAATTTTTGAAATTTTCGATACTTTCTTTTAAAAATTTGATTAATTTTTATGTCCTTTTCTAGAACTTTAGTTTGAAAATTCAAGAATGTTCATTTCTCAAAAAATGTGATCGAATATCGGGTCCATCCTAAAGTATTAATTTATGTATCAAAAAATAAAAATATAGTTAACGTTGTTTTCGTCGGATTTATAGTCTTCATATTCTTTTTCGTGGCCTTTCAATTTTAAATGATTGATCATATTTGACGTTGAATGATCTTTGGGTGTTGCCAAAATAGCACCACATGCCAGGCATTTTCTTTTGTCCTCTCCGTTCAANTGGACAAAAATTTCTGACTTTTTTCCAAATTTTATTTGAGAAAATTTCACTGTGGGAGGGGCGGCCACCCAGACAGGAGCCGCCGGAGAAATTTTTGAAATTGTAAGTTATTTTTCTTAGGAAAATTGGTCATTTTTAATTAAATTTTTGAAAAAAATCATTGTGGGAGGGGCGGCCATCCAGACAGGGGCCGCCGGAGAAATTTTTGAAATTTTCGATACTTTCTTTTAAAAATTTGATTAATTTTTATGTCCTTTTCTAGAACTTTAGTTTGAAAATTCAAGAATGTTCATTTCTCAAAAAATGTGATCGAATATCGGGTCCATCCTAAAGTATTAATTTATGTATCAAAAAATAAAAATATAGTTAACGTTGTTTTCGTCGGATTTATAGTCTTCATATTCTTTTTCGTGGCCTTTCAATTTTAAATGATTGATCATATTTGGCGTTGAATGATCTTTGGGTGTTGCCAAAATAGCACCACATGCCAGGCATTTTCTTTTGTCCTCTCCGTTCAATTTAATCTTGGCGAAATATTTCCAAATTTTAGCTACCATTATAGAAAACGAGCTAAATTGTAAATTCCTAAAAATAATAACTAAAAATAATAATTGAAAATTATGCAATCATTTTTGCTGCAGCATATAGAGAAAAACTGACATACACTATTTTTGAACATTTTGCCAAGAAAAAATAAATTTAAATTAATTTCGAGTATCCAAATCACCTTAATTTTCTCAAATTTCTCATTCTTAGGGGTGGATTTTTAAAACCGAAAAACCGGCGGTTTTGGGGTCCCGGTTTTCGGTTTGGCCGGTTTCGGGACCCCCGGTTTTCGGTTTCGGTTTTAGGGCCAAAAACACCGGTTTTCGGTTTNGGAAATGCCTCCCGATAGTGATTCCCATCCCATGAAAAGCATCCATTAAAAGGCGGGCAAACGTGATCGCTGTATTAGTTTAGTGGATACTGGATAAGAACACTCCCCCCGGATTGGAGAGACGTGGGTTTGAAGTCCCACCGGCGGTCTAACGTTTTGCCCAAGCTTTAGTCTATAAAAGTTATTTTGGACCTTTTTGGGCCAAAATTCCTTTATAAAAATGCAATAAACTTTGGATAAAAAACTATTTTGGCCCTTTTTTGGCTTTTAGCAACAACTATTTGGGATAAAAACTAAAATAGTTAACTATTTTTGGGTTTTTAGCAACTAAAAATCCGGGCTCTACTGATATGTATCATTCACCATACTAACAACAGGTGATGGTTCTTGGAGCTGTTTGGCCTCGGTTACCTATCTGGCAAAGGCTGCACACAAATCGCGAACAATTCACATTTACGAGTCCACGCACAGGTTCACCAGCAATGATGTGGAATTGGAAGTTCCGTTGTGCTTCGAAGTGAGTGTTGTTGAATATCGGACTGTATGCGATACCGGGATCCCCCCAATTCAATCCTGATCCAGAATAATCCCGATAGAATTTCGATTTTGTTCAGAGTGGATCTGGTACGATGCTAGGTCGTTAAAAAAGGGCCCAATGTATGGGTTAAAAAAGGCCAATGTGGCCAGTTTGGCCGAAAACTTTTTTAATACTAGTAGGCCAAAGATATAAAAAGCTATTGCACAGAATTTGCTCTATCTGCTGGTATTTTCAATTTTTCGAAATTCGGCCAAAAAGTTCGAAATTTTCCTGAAAAACACATTTATTCGGTATTTCGGGAAATTTCGAACTTTTTGGCTGAATTTTGAAAATTAAAAATAGCAACAGATAGATCACAATATTCTGCGCAATTTTTATATCTTTGGTCTAACTAGTTTTTAAAAAAAGGTTTCGGCCAAACTGGCCACATTTAGCCTTTTTAATGACCCAGCACCTCCGGTACCGGGATCCCGCTTCATCCTGGCCTGATCCGGTTCTGTGCCGAAACTACTGTAGAATAATCAGATAATGCCGATCATTTTTTAATTTTCAGTATTTACTCGATGAAAGGAAGGGTCTTTACAACAAGAAAAAAGATACACTGGAACTGGTAGTAGAAATCTCGATGGATGCACCGGTCGGAGTAATGTGAGTGTTAGTCGATTAGCTAAAGAGGGTAGAGGGAGGGTTTAAGATGTTTTAGTTAGAGTCATACGAAAAATAGGAGGCGGGGTCGACTCTATTTATTTAGAATAGCCTTTTGATAATTTTTTGGAAATCTCAACTTTTCTGAAAAATTGAATTTTTTTTCTTATTTTTCGACCGACCTACATCATACGAAGGGAGAGTCATTTTCGAGATCCTTTAACAGTGAACAGGAATCGACACCTCCTTATTTTTTCTGTGGTTAAACTAGAAAATTTCCTACTCCTCCCGATTTTTTTCTATGGTCACAGTAGAAATTTCTTTTTAGAAAAAATCCCATTTGTCCATTCACAGGGAGTTGGCGAAACCTGATCACATCCAAGTGGACGGGGAAACGGTGTTCACCAACAAACATGTAAAAATTCCGCAGAATATTTGTTATGTATAAGCCATTTTTGTAGCAATTGGCCATGCACTCGCCCTACTTCCACTCCCTGTTCTACAATGCGCAATTCGACGAGGGCCAGAGTGGCGAGTACAAGTTGGAGCTTGAGGCACCGGCCACCGTGGAGCACTTTAAGCGCATGTTGCAGACTATGTACCCGGACAACAAACCGTTGGATGGTAGAATTTTCGTGGTATCCTACCAAGTTCAGAAAATTCTTAACATGGGCAAAATATCACAGAAAACCTAATTTTTTCTAAATATGCCAAAAATATTCTCTATTTTCAGCTTTAGCGCTTTTTTGGATTTCCATGAAGTTTTGAAATTTTTCAAAATTTCGGAAAATAGTTAATTTGAATCAAAATCTTAAAATTTTTTGAGGAATATTGAACAACTTGAAAGGCCAAAAAATACTATAATTTTGTACATATTTATTTTTTATTTTTGGCTTTAGAAAGACTGCAAAAATATTTTTAGCTTTTTTCATTTTTGGCCTGGTAATGAATAAGTTTTAAACTTTTCGTTCATCTGAACATATCCAAAAACATCGAACAACTAATCGATGCATTTTGATGTTGGATGATGCTTTGACCATGTTAGGATGGAAAAATGTTTTAAACTAAAGAATGTTTTGTAAACTGACCAAGCTAATGTTTTTGTTTTAGCTAATATGTTTTTGAGTTTATATCAAACCATGTTTGGGAAAATGTTTGGTCCCCATTTTCAAATTCGGCTGAACATTCAAAAATCGAATATGACAGATATTTTTGAAATAATTCTATTTTCAGACGAATGCATCGAGGGTGTTCTGCATTTGGCCAACCAATTTCTTGTGACCGTTGTGGAGGCAAAATGTTTGGAATTTTTGATGGAGGAAAGCGTCAAATCGGCACTGTTCAAGTATCGCGTGGCCGACAAGTACGGGTACACCGCTCTGAAGGTGATTTGAATTACTAATACTTTTTTGAACAAAACTGGTTTGGAAATAAGAGAACTTCTGAATAATCAAAATCGGTTTCATTTGATAGAGTCAAGAGAATTGAGAAGTTTTGAATTTCATACGGTCCCGCTCATCCGTTTTTTACAGCTTTGACCATCAAAAAGTTTTCAATGTATTAAGTGGCTACCAGAGGCCATATATGTAGTAGATGCTGGAGAAATTTTGAAATTTTTTGGGTCCTTTTTGTTTAAGAAAATGGTCCATTTTGGAATAAAATTAATAAATTTTAGGGGAAAAGTTAAAATCCTGACTTTTCTTGGCGACTAAAAAAACCCTGTAAAACCTGGAAATGGTCCCAATTTTCTGGCAAATGCCAGCTTTTCCTGGTAAAAATACCAATCTGACCGAAAATATTGAATAATCGTATTTTTTCTACTACAAGAAATTTATCTTGTTTAGAAACACGTGCTGCGCAACTTGAAAGTCGCGGACTTCAAAGACAAAATGTTCAAAAGCAATATGGTGGAATACAACCAGTTGGGGCCCAGTGCTGCGGAAGCTTTCATGGCCCGTTACGACGATTTGTTCACTCCGGAATCCGATGATAATGATAATGAGGATGAGTAAAAGCCAGCCTGTCAAATTCATACATTAAATTTTTTTTATAACGAATACGTTTAATCGCAACGTAAAAAAATGTTTCTATAAAATAAAGAAAAAAATTTCTTATAAATGAGCTTAACCATTATGAAATAATTTACGGCCAAAATACTATATGAATTGGCCATTTTATGTTGGTCAAAATTTTAATTCGTAAAGGTCTAATTCTAGCGGACTTAGGCTCGTTTAATAGACAATTTTTTGCGCTTAATTTTTTAATTTTAAACTAACCCCCCAGATTGATTTATTTATTTTTCAATGCTAATAAAAATGTGCTATAAGATGTAAATTTTATTTTATTCAAATAATATTTGGTTTAGAAAAATTATAATAAATGAAAAAGGATAAATTATAGGTAGTACTTTCGATGTCCGAAAATGCGATACCAGATCAAGTCCGAATTATTATTCAAATTATTTTTTATTCTTTCGATTTTTCATTTCTAATAAGATAATTTTTTGCTACAACGAATACCATTCACTTTGGCATTCTGTTCCATGTGTAATGCACACCCAACCCCATTTTTCCACATCCACGGAATTGCATTTCTTCCCAAAAATGGTGGTTCTCCCCCACATCTTCCCTCCTCCATTAATGGACATGGACACCTCAAATTTCGTTTTTTCGCCGCCGTTCATTTCATCCTTTTTCCTTCCCGTTTTGGCCATTTTTGCCTAAATGAATGTTTATGTAATTTTTTATTCAAGCGAATTGTCTGGTTTTTATTTTTTTGAATTTCGAAATTTGTGATAAATGGACTTTTGGCTACAATACCCTTCACTCTCGCCCCCCGCTGCCCCAAGATTCGCCTACACCAAATTTCGCCTACTCAGCCAAAAAGCCAAAATTCGTCTACTAGCAAATGTCATTTGCGGGTTCTACATACCATCTTGGGGGGTCTAAATGCCAGCTTATAGGGTCTAAAGCCATTTTGCGGTTCTACATGAAATTTATTTTTGAATTTGTAGGCGAAATTTGGTTTTTTTGGCTGAGTAGGCGAAATTTGATGTAGGTGAAATTTGGCTTTTTGGCCGAGTAGGCGAAATTTGGCGTAGGCGAAATTTGGTTTTTTTAGCTGACTGAGTAGGCGAAATTTGGTGTAGGCGAAATTTGGTTTTTTTGGCTGAGTAGGCGAAATTTGGTAGCGCCTCGCCCCCTCCATAACAGCCTTGTTCACACATTCTTTCACCCTCTAACTATCTCACCTTTCATTCACTCGTCCTCTGTAATCTCTCACTCTAACTGACTAATAAGACTTAACTCTCTCACTCTTCCACCATCTGTCTGTCTTAGTCTCACTTTTTCACCATTTCCATGTCTTAACCTTTACCCACTCGCCACCTGTTACAAACTAGTGTTCGGCAAAACGATGCGGGTCTGGCCAGCATGGGCTGACCAGCAAAAACCAGCAACCAGCAAAAACCAGCAAAAAGTGCAAAATGATGCTGGTCTGGCCAGCATGTGCTGACCAGCAAAAACCCGACCAGCAAAAACCAGCATCGAATTTTGTTGCTGGCCAGTACGGGTTTTTGCTGGTTGAGGATTTATTACATTTTTTCAATACAAATCATGAAAAAACCGAAAAAAATTTGCATTAAAAATATTTTATATAGTTATATCTAGGTATATTATGCATATGAAAGTGGATAAAAAGTAAAAACCTGAAATGAATATTATTTATATATGAAGCATATATGAAATATATAAAAATAACAAAATATATCAATATTTGTAATGGATCAGTGGCAAAGTACGGTTGAGAAAAATGAGCATTTCGGCCTTTCGCGGATGCAATCGTGAACGGCGGTAATCATATGTATCACGAGCAGTGGAAAAAAGTTGCTCGCTCGCCACACTCGTTGCCGGAGGAGTTAGATATCGTAGAGCTTCTTTGGCTAAAAGTGGGAACATTTTCGCATTTTCCTTCCAAAATGATAATGGAGCAGAATCGATTTTCATCCGTGGGATTGAGCAATAATCTGAAATTTCCTTCCGCAAATTTGGTCGTGAGGCTGAAAATTAAAAATAAAATTTTGAGTGAATTTTTATGTTATCAATTGATGAAGATGTTTCAATTTCAATCTGTTCATTTTCTGTCAAAGTTTGATCAAAAAATTCTAACAATCCTCTCGGCCGTTTGGCCTGAACAGGTTCCAAGACTTCAGGTTCCACCTCATCATTGATCATGGGCACGTATCCTGCTTCAATTTCTTTTTCTTCCAACCATGTAATGATTTTTCGACGAAAAGTTTCAGGAAAATTGGTGACCTTATCCTTAAATCGTCCATCCAAGAATTGTGCAATTGCATGATCCCTTAAAATTTTAAATATGCAGTTTTCCATCAAAAAGGCAAATTCATCATTATCTTACTTATCATCAATCAAATGATCAAATTTTTCGCCTAGTCCTGTAACAATTCTGTTTCGAATCTGAATGACTTCGTCTTTGATCAAAATCATCGAGTCCATGCGCTGTTTGGCCATTGTGACAAATGGATATTTTACGGCAATCGATGCTGTTGACGAACAAAGTAGCCTAAGAAAAAATAAAGCAAATTAATATAACAAATATGTAATTACTTCGTAAGTTCATCCATGGGTCCCAACAAATCTACAAGTTCCCTGATAATCTTCCATTCTTCATCATTCAACGTCAATTCGACCTTTTTCTTCTGATATGCATAAAGATTTAATGCATCTTCATGCTTCAAAAGACTGCCTATCATGTTAAAAGTGGCATTCCATCGCACTGGCATGTCCTATAATATAAATTTTAAAATTTAAACCATAAATAATTCTAAGGCCTGGATTAGTGCATGAGTGGGCAATTCATGATCAAGTTGGATTTTCTTCAAAATTCCTTGCGCTAGAGGAGAGTGTTTAAAATGGCTGACGATTTTTCTTGCCTTTGATAGCAAAGATTTTACAAACTCATTGCCTTCAATTGCACTACGAACAATATTGTTAAGTAAATGTGCAGCACATAAAGTGCCGTGAAAATCATTTTGATTGATATCTTTGTCGGAAAATGCCTAAAATTTTATTTTATTTCATTTGAAAATTTCGAATTTTACCTTTCCAAAATTGGTTCCACCGTCCTTTACAAACATATGACATTTCATACTGTTAATTTGCCAATCAGATAGGATTTCAGTGATTTTCGCATAAATTCTCTCGGCTGTATGAGACCCTTGAAATTCACTTACGGATAAAACAAATTGCTTCTGATCAAATTCTTTGTTTATACAATGTGCCGTTAGACTGTAAAATATGCTTATATATAGAGATCATATATTAAGTAATCAATACCTGATGAATGACTCCGAACCATTTGACCATATATCAGTGGTAAAAGAGATAAATGTAGATGCATCCAATTCAGACTTCACTTTGGACTTCACGATTTTGTATGCAGTCGGTAAAACATTTTTTCGATAATGCGATTCATGCAATAATTTTTGCATTGGATTGCCATACATAAAAAATGAATATGTTGTAGGATTGTTGATGGCATTGAATGAGATCTGATTGCATGCGATAAAATTGATCACACGCTTATCAAGTGCTGAAAGCCCTGCTAAAAAAATTTTAAAATAAAATATTCAAATTATTAGAAAAACCCACCGCCGGATGTAATTTGGAAATGTTTTTGGATATCCCCTTTCCCACCTTCTTCAACCTTGCTGTTATCGTTAAGAAGTTTGTTGTATTTTGCTAAATATTCGGTGTTATGATGAACTGTATTCAAATGCGTAATTAAGCCTTTTACGCTTCCATTGGTTGTCTTATAGGCGAATTTTTTGTCGTTTTGCTTGCATTCCAAGCATTCGGCTTCATTTCTTGAAATTTTCTTAAAAAGGCCAATTTGCCAAATAATATTTTCGAATTTAGGCATTTTTAAATCTATATAAGGATAAATGGTATTAAAATGGTATTTAAATTAGAAACAAATAATATTAAAAATACATGATGGAATAGCCGAATAATAACATTTTAGAAATAATTTTCCATTCTCTCGCCTATTGCCTTTTTAAAAAGGTTTGAATTCAGAGCGGCAGCAATATGTAGAGTGAAAAGAACGAAATAATATATTCGTCGTATTTTGAGGCGCCGGCGGTCCCGATAGGGGCCGCCGGAGAAAATTTTGAGAATTTGGACCAGTTTCTTGAGAAGATTTGTTAAATTTTTGCGATTTTTTCCTCTGTTTTTTTGATTTTTTTCTTCCTTTTCTCCACAACCAGCAAAAACCAGCAAAAACTCGTCATTTTTTTAAAAAAAATGATGCTGGTCTGGCCAGCATGGCTGACCAGCAAAAACCAGCAACCAGCAAAAACCAGCAAAAAATGAAAATTGATGCTGGTCTGGCCAGCATGTGCTGACCAGCAAAAACCCGACATGCTGGCCCGTCAAAAACCAGCATGCTGGCCAGACCAGCAACGAACACTACATATTACAAACTAACAAACTACCTTTACTCTCTCACCCTCCAACTTTCTCACCTTCATTTGGCATCTTCTTATACAGCTTTAAGCCTTTAACCCTCACTCTCTAACTCTCTCATCTTTCACTCTCTCGATCTCTGATGAATGCCTTTACTCCTCAATGTTTCACCTTTCAACATCCCATAATCTCTCTACCCCTGTAACACCTTTTATCCTGACTCTTTCACCCTTTAACACCCTACCATACCATCTCTCTCTCTTACGCTCCTAAAATTCTTCCCTCTCATACTTCTCATTCTCTCTAACTGCCTTTCTCTCTCTTTATGTCACCCTCTTTTTTGTCTCCTTCTACCACTTTTTCTCACGTTATATCTCTCTCGGAAAAAATTCAATCATGGATTTGGCTTTTTGGTTCTATTTTTAGATCAAAAATTTTGCGCCAAACCAATTCCAAACTCCGATCAACCAAATTCTGCGCGTAAAACTAGGTCGCTTGCGGAAGCGCGCGACTATGCGACGACGACTTCAACTTCAATGACCTCTCCTCCTAGTCGTCGTCGCCTTCCGATCGACCCAAAATCCAGCGGATCACCAATTTTCGCATATACTTATTCGATCATCAAATCTGCTCTCTTATTCTTTCTCCTCTCACTCTCTCTCTCTCTCACTCTCTCTCTCTCCCTCTCTCTCTCTCCCTCTCTCTCTCTCGCTCTCTTTTTTTTTGAAAAAAGGGGCATCTCTAAAATAAGGGGCATCTCTAAAATAAGGGGCATCTCTAAAATAAGGGGCAACCTTGGAGGAACTTTGAAAAAAAATAAGGGGCTCCTTATTTTAGGAAAAATACGGTAGTTCACCTCTTAATTCCGACAGGGGCCGCCGGAGAATTGAAAATTTTTGGTCACTTTCATAAAAAATTGACCGTTTTTCAATCAGAATTACAAATTTCCAAAAATGTGGCAAAGGACAAAAATGTGGAAAAATATGGCGAGATGCTCAAAAATGTAGCAAATGCCACATAAATTTGGCTGGTTGGCAACCCTGCCACAAACTCAATTTTCACCAGATTCAAAATTTAAATTCCAAAGATTTTTTGGAAAGTGTTGGTGTCATTCGACGCAATACTTTTTTTCTCTATGTACGAAATTTTTATTTTCAGGGAAAAATTTTCTCCTAATCCAAATACATTCTCATAAAGTTCAAATATTCAGGAAAAATAATTGTTGCCAATCCACATCTATTGCCATTTCCAGACAGGGGATTATGAAGAGCCAAAAGGCCGTCGCATTTTTTTTTGTTTAATGCAAATTCACAAAAATATCTAACTCTTTGTGGGGGTTAATAGGTATCATCGAATGGTGATGCTTTCATAAAATCGGGAATCATCAACACTAAATGCTCCAAAAATTAAGATTTTATTGATCTAACTGAAAAATTTTAATTTTTTTGTGATAAGCTTAAAAACATATTTTTCCTTTATACATAGCTTTGATCTAGTATGTTTTAGCTCAGTTTTGGCTAAAATGTCGAGTTTTTAAGGCTCAATAGCCTTTTTTTAATGTACTAGCACCAGTTTTCGAAATATGCGAATTTTTTCGAATTTAAAAAAAAATCGAACTCCACCAATTTTCGTTTATTTTGCAAGTAAAATTATTGATGAGGTGAATTCCACATTCTTCGATAGTACATGTTACTCTTCTTTCTTTCCGATTAGTGATCGCATTCTTCACATTCTTCCTCCTCGCATTTGCGCATTTTCTTGCGAAAAAGTTTAAAAAAAAATTCAGCGACCTACGGGTATAGAACCTTGAATTTCCTTATTATAAATGAATGTACATATTTGCATGAGTTCCTATTTTATAGGTAAATTCACAGAAAATTTTTTGAATCATCCCTGTTGATCTCAACCCAACTCATTGAAAGAATTAGGGACGAAGTCAATCGCCGATGAAAAAGTTCGAAATTTCGGAAAATCGAATTTTGCTTATATCCCTGATACTAGATGATCATTCAACCAACCAACCAAAAAAAATCGCCATCTAAATCTTTTAAAATTGTATTTTTAGTTTCAAAATAATATAGCTACAGAAAGAGCTACGAATCAAAAAAATTAAATTTGATCAAAATTGGCAAAGTGGCTAAAATATTATGGCCAGATATTAAATTTGGTCATAAAACAACGACGACTAGTTTGGCCATAAATTTTTAATCATTTGGCCATTTTGAACAAAATCTTTAAAACAGTCCTTCATAGTCATTGTTTATTAATTTTGGCCAAAAATCGTGTTGGAGGTACTTGCTACCTCCCCCCCCCCCCCNGGGGGGGGGGGGCGACCGACGACGACGAAAATCAATCGCCGGGGGGACGAGTGCCCCCTGCCCCCACTCGCCGCGAGCGAGCGAGCGAGTGACCCACTCTTCACTCGCCGAAGCGGCGGCTCTTGCCCCTCCCGCCGAAAACTCAAAACTAACCCAATCCCAACACCCAATCTCGTCCGTCTGTCGTCGCCCCAAATTTACCGATTTTTTTACTTATACTCTTAAGGTTGTGTATGATTTTCTGATTTTTTTTTCTCGTTTATTTGGTGTCGTATATTTTCCCATTTTTATGGTATAGCTGGTTTTTCCCGAATTTTCTGCGATTTTTTTAGCAAATGTTTAGGAAAATTAAGCCATTATTTTTTGGTTGGAATCAACTATTATTTGGCTACACCTCAATAGAACCCAGTTCATTAGAACCCAGAAACTTCCCTTCAAACAAAAACTTTTTTATGTTTGGTAGAGCCCGCAATGTATTAAAAGCAAAAAGGTGTAGAATTTTAAGGCCCCACTTTTGGCCTCTTTGGTTTTTCGAACTTCCTTGAAAAATTTTGAAATTTTCAAAAAATTTCGATTTTTTGCATTTTTTTGAAAATTTCAAAATTTTTCAGGGAAATTTGAAAAACCAAAAAGGCCAAAGGTGGGGCCTTAAAATTCTACACTTTTTTGCTTTTTATAGTTTTGGCCTAGCAATGTCTAAAAAAAGTTTGTTTGAAGGGAAGTTTTGGGTTCTAATGAACTGGGTTCTATTGACCTGACTCTCTGTCGTCCCATTTTTTTACATCCAACCCAACCACTAATGGTCCAATCCAATACATAGATTTCTTAAAATCAATGATTTGTCAACAAGTACTTGACAAAATCTTAGATTTTTACATAAAGATTTGTTAAATTTGATGTCAGATCTGGTCTCTTCATGTCAGCACCTTGAAAATCCCCGATTTTGAACTCATTTTTGTTTAAACCGTAAAAAAATATAAATAAATTTGTGAAATTCCAAAAAGCAATAATTTTTTGAAAATTATGCCAATTTCATGAAATTTTGAAATATTCAGTTAAAACCAAAAATTTAAAAATCTCTAACATTTAAGTGGTCAATATAAAGAATAATCGGCACTAGTTGCAAGACATACCATTTTGAAAATCCACAACTTTAACAGGGGACCCTTTTAATTTGAAAAACAAAAAAGTTTTTTCCATTTTTTTTTCTTTTTAACTACTTTTTGAGCAAAAAAGTTGCATAAAAACAAAAATTTTTTTTTTCATTTTTGTCTAAAAGGGGGGACCCTTTTAGTGGATTTTCAAAAAGGTACGTCTTGCAATTAGTGCCGAATAATCCACGTAAAAAATATTTAACTAGTTTTTTCTCTCTTTCTCTCGTCAAGCAATAACCATACTATTTTCTTTATTTCTCTCTCTCTCTCTCGTGTAAAGCACTACTATTTTCTTGCACCTCTGTATGTCCACGCTATTTTATGACCTTCTCTCTGTCTGACCACACTATTTCCTTAAAATTTCGCTCTCTGCTCAACGCTCTTTTCTCTTTGTCTAACTCGCACACGTGCGGTGTCTGCCCGTGTCTGTTGTTCTCGTTCTCGGCTAACGACACACAAAGGGGGACAAATGACAACAAAAAGTTTTCTCGACGGTCATTTGCTTTATGACTCATCCACCAATTTTAGTAAAAAAACTTTTTTGTCTGACAGATTTGCAAATTACACACACTATTTCCTCCGTTAAGCATCTCTAGCTTCTTGTTCACTCTAAAAAATAAATTACTATTTTCATTTCTCTGCTTCTGTAATAATTAATAACGTTGCACTATTTCACTGCTTCTCTATTTTCTATACTATGTATTTCTTACCTGTGAAAATTGTTGAAAAATCTTACAAGGAAACATTTTCTACTGTCACTCGGAAATTGCATATTCCATTCCTGCCATTTTGTAGAGCATGCACGACAACCGCGGTAAATTTAAATAGTAAATGCCCTCAGAGTTGGGAAGCAAAGTTATTGAATTTCTAATAATAAATATTAAATGTTCGGTCGTTCATCCGCGCGGATCATCCACCAATCGGGATGGCATCGGTCGTACCATATAAAATTACTGTTAAGCATTGCGCCATAAAAACGGCTGGGAATTATTGTATAAAAGAAAATGATTAATAAAACCAACGAATAATCACGGTTAAGGATTATTAAAAATTGAACGATGGATGTCATCCCAGTGTGTGTGGATGATCCGTGTGGATGAACGACCGTTAATCAAAAATTAAAAATTCTATAACTTTGCTTACCAACTCAGAGGGCATTTACTATTAAAATTTACCGCGGTTGTCGTGCATGCTCTATAAAATGGCATGAACGGAATATGCAAATTCCGAGTCACAGTAGAAAATGTTTCCTTGTTAGCTATGTAATAAGCCCAGGAAAATTAAAATTTATTAAAAAATATTCAATAAAAATCCCTCCTGATCCCGCTCTATCCTACTTTATATCTATAAGAAAAATTTTATTTTGTTTTCTTCCTTATCCAAATTTTTCCTCTAGCCTCTTTCCCTCCTCATAACAATCACTTATTTTCCTACTTTTCTCTAGCCTACTCTAAATATTGAACTCTTTCCCATCTCTCATTTTCCCTTTTTTCTCCAATCTTTCTACTCTCTCCTCTCTCTCTTCTTTCTATTCCAGTGTCATCCTTTCCTATACTATTTCTCATTCTCTTTCTCTCTTCTGTTTCTGCGCTATTTCCCCCTTTTCTCCATTTCTCTGCCTTCACTATTTTCCCATCTGAATTAGGCCATAGTACATTTGGCCATTTGCCTAAGGGCGCCCAATGGGAAGTAGGAGGATGATGAGTTGGGTTGCGGAATTGCTCATTGCTTTCCACTTTTTTGCTGCCAATTTCCTCCCGTTAAGTTGCCAAAAGTGGTCATGCGGCTGCTTAGGGTCCGCAAAAATTTTTTTTGAAACGATAGTTTCGCGATTAAAATTTGGCCTTAAATTGATACTAAATCAATAAATCCTCGATGGTTTTTTAATCATACGTGCTCATTTTTTAATTTTTATATAGGAAAATGTTTAACTATAAATCAATAGGTCTCTCACAATCAGTTTAATACCTACCAAAAAGTCAAAAAAGTTCAATAGCCCCTGGCCGGGCCCAAAAAGCTAGATGGCACAATGGGAAACTAGGACGGTAGAAGTGCCATTTTAGCCAAACAAGCCCGAAACTTGGTAGGCCTAAACTTTTTAGTTCGATATTTTCGGATTTTTCGACATTTATATATGTTTGATATTTGGACGTGACCTCACGTGAAACTCACATTAATTTATGATTTTTTTGACGTCATTTTTGACATGAGGTTCGTTTCTCTGCCCCATAAATTCCAAATTTGCTTCTCAATTATCACTCATCTATTGCTATGATAGGGTGAATTTTTATATGCAAATGCATATTTTTTTTGCTGACTCAGAACGGCCTGAAAATCACGTAAAACACGTTTTTAGCATGTTTTGAATCTTCTAGAATGGTTTTCTAACTGCATATTTTTGCATATTTTCGACTTTTTGTGCATATTTGCATATTTCGCATATTTTGCGCATATTTGAGCATATTTTGGGCATTTTTTGAGAAAAATATGCCTTTTTTGAGAAATTTTTGCATATTTTTTGAAATTTTTCGGACATTTTCTAATTTTTTTTTGGCAATTTTGAAAAATTCCAGAATGGTTAAACTTTTATAATTTTCAAAGAAAAATGGCCAAATTTCTTAAGAAATCACATTGTTTTTCAAAAAATCTTCAAAAAGGCATGAAAAAGGCCAAAAATGCAAAAAAGTACCAAAGTAAATTTTAATCTAAAAATACCTTAAATATACAAAAAACCACTTTAAATCGTAAAGAATTGCTTTTTAAGCAAAATTTTTGCATTTTTAGGTCATATTTTGCGAAAAATTTGCGCATATTTTGAGCATATTTTGGAAATTTTGAGCATATTTTGCGCATATTTAGGCACTTTTTGGTGCATATTTTATGCGCATATTTGGGAAATTTTTGCGCATATAAAAATTCACCCTAGCTATGAGTAACACTAGGGCTACAATGCATCCGCAATCATCCGCGTCCGCAAAATTTTTGATGGATGGCTACAATGAAAAATCCATTTTGCGGATGGAATTTCGGTCCGCAAGGACGGATGCGGACGCGGATGCCAACGCGGCATTGGAACCACCTTTGACGGATCCACACGCGGTTTATCAACGCGGACGAGAAAACGGAGCAGAAAATCAAATTCCCATTGGAACCACCCATCAAAAATTTTACGGACGCGGACGCGGATGAAATATCAAATATTTTGATATTGTGCGCTTCCGCAATCCGAAAAATTTTAGTCATTGGAACCACTTTCTCCGCTTCCGCGTCCAAAATGTCATCCGCGTTCCTCTGCGTCCGTCCGTCAAGGGTGGCTACAATGGATCCGCGCTGTCATCCGCAAATGTCAACATTTTGCGCTCCGCGTTCTCATCCGCAAAACCAACAAGGGAAGCGCGGACGCGGATTGCGGATGCATTGTAGCCCTAGTGTAAGGGGGAATGTTCTCCCAACCGCGGGCTTAAGTATATGCGATGACGGTGGGATTCGGACCATATGTCCCAAAATTTGAGGCCTGTATTATAGACTAGAGACCAGATCAAGATAAGATTTACCACATTTTTTAGAATCTTGGTTAAAAAATCTTGAACTAAGTTCTTGATTGAACTCTTTCTGATTTATTCAAAATTTTTCAAGAACATTGTTTCAAGATCTTGCTTGAACGTTTAGTCCGGTCTCTATTATAGACCACTACACCTTACCACCGATAATTGGCTAAAAAAATTATCGTGCTTTTTCTTAAAATTGAATCATCATCTCTTTAATGATTTCCCCGATTTTTTGTTGTTTTTTAAATTGAAAAATCAAAAAATCAATCTTCTCAATGCACATTTTGGGTGGGGGTTCAGTCAGTGCCTCATCCTCCCTCATCAGCATCCTCCGGAATGACGCAAAAGCATCTTCTCCCCACTCGCCCATTCCCGGAAAATGCGATGGAATCCAACAAAAATCCAATTATCAAAATTCATTATTTATTAATTCCAACGCAAAAATCAATTCCCTCCCAGCCGAAGATGGGATGGATGGATGGGTTTTAAAGGCCAGATTTTGTGAATTTTAAGAATCATTTTTTGGATTTATAAATTTATTTTATAGGTTTTACACAGTTAAAATAAATTCAAAAATCTAGGCCATTATTGTCTGGTTATGGGGTTTTAGGAATATATTTATAAGGCCTTTTTACTGATGTCTATGAATCACTTTTTGGGTATGAGCATTTTTGGCCAAATCCATAGTAATTTGTGGCCAAATTTTTTTCACAATCTTTCCATTTCTTTGGACACTTATTAGTCAATTTCTAAGGTAGGAATATGTAAGCGACTTCCCCCAGTTTTGGGGGTGGCCGAATGCTGGAATTTCTCGATATTCGATAGCTCGGATAGTGAGACCGATACTTGGACCCAATGCCGATAACCGATATCTCAGGGCTCGCAACACCCATAGCTCCCAAATAAGGATACCAGGGTCAAAATCTAAGATTTTAGGGTCAAAAATAAGGACACTTTTAAAAAAGTATATTTTTTAAATGTACCAAATAAAAAAATCGAATTCTTTATTCAATTCAATGGTATTTCTCAACTGAAAGACCATTTTTTTATAGGCCATTGTGTTAGCATTGTGGCTGGCAAAAAATAAAAATTCTACCCCTTTGATTTCAGGTCGAAAATATTTTTCAAAATCCGAAACACCCTTTTCCAAGCCATTTTGGGGGGTAACCGTACTCCTGTGTTCGGATACTGTAGCGGGGATTTGAATAACCGAATTTACTCAGCTACCAATTGGTAATACCATGTGAATTTTTTCAGATTTTTTCCATTCGCCGAAATTGGATTTTTGGGTGTCTGGAAATTTTTTGCAAGACTTTTGCTCGATGAAATTTCGGGGGTTCTCACTTGGAGGGAGATGGAAAGAGAATGAGCAAGGTAAATGGAGATTAAGAAACGGGGACTTGAAAAGGGCATATAATTCTATAATCTTCATAATAATTTCATAATGTTACACTTATTATCCTTAGTGTTATTCACCATTTCTCCTCCAAACAAAAAATTTGCAAGACTTTTGCAAGACTTTTTTTGCAAGACTTTTTTTGCAAATTGCAAGACTTTTTTTGCCCGCGACTTTTTTTGCAAGACTTTTTTTGCCCGCGACTGTATAAGGACAAAATAAGGACATGGGTCAAAAATAAGGACAAATCTTAGAAATAAGGACATTTAATTTTTCTAAGATTGGGACCCCTCAAAATAAGGACAAATCTTAGAAATAAGGACGTTTGCGAGCCCTGCGATATCTCGATGACGATACGATACCAGATTCGATACTTTAAGCCACATAATTTTGCCGAAATACTGATACCCGATCCGATAACGAAAAAATCCCATATTTTTCTCGACTCGATACCGAGAATATCGAGCAGCCCTGAAATTATGGCCTGGCCTCTAATGGGTTGGATGTAAATTAAAGTTTCGAAGATGATTCGAATCGCCCACTGCAGAGGTTCAATTTTCAGGCATTTTTTTTAGATAATGGACCAAATATCTATGTAGGACTATGATAATAGAATAACTATCATTAACCCTTTTTCTGAATATGCTATAGACTGAGGGTCAATCACTTTTTATTAATTAATAATTTATTTTTGGAAATTCTGAATTTCCTTTATTAATCTCCATTTTAGAGTTTTTTTATTTTTTGGAATTTTTCCGCAATGTTTATTGACCATTTTCACCGTCATAGTCACGATTTTTTTTATGAATTTGCTCATTAAAATTCAACCAGGAACAATATGCTCGAGGAGGGGGGGGGGGGNAAGGAAGAGGAGGAAGAATTCTGATGATCGGAAGAGGGTGGATTGAAGGAGGAGTTGATTGGAGGATGAAAGGGAAGCCGCATTGGAGGAAGATAGGAGGTGAAAGAAGAGTGATCATAGGAGAAAAAGGAAAGAACTGATCGGAGAGAAGAGTGAAAAGGAGAGAAGTGATCAAGCATGAAAAGAAAGAACACCTCCTATTGGAGGGTGAAGGAGAAAAGGTTGAAGAAGAATTTCGACACTTTGAAGATCACATATGACAGAAATCATACAGAAAATTCGTCAAAAAATCGAAAAAATCCTTATTTTCTTTAAGAAATTCAAATGAAGGCTTCATGTTATGGTGAGAAATTACCTCAAAAAATCCTCCTTTTTTCGGATAAAATTCCCAAAATTGCCAATATAGCGGCTTATAAGGGTTTTTTTTGAAAATTTTCGAAAAAAAATTTCTTATAAATATTTGTCAAATCATTCACCTAAACAGCAATAATTGCCTTTGAAAATTGATTTTCCCTTACTTTGCCAAAATTAGCAAAAATTACAGCTCATCAAGTCTGTTAATGTTAACCCCTCCCATTTCGACTCAAATTTGAATTTTTCAACAATTCATGAACTTCTTTTTTAAATTTTTCCCATTTTGTCCAATTTTTCCCTTAAATTCCCCAGAGATTAATCAATGTAATGTCCATTGTCCAATGCCTCAAAACAATCCAAAAACAAAACAAAAATTGCCATTTTTTCATTTCTATATAATCAATTTTCTCAATTCCAAATTTCTTAAAACTGATCAAATTGTTAAAAAGTTGTGGCCAAATAATCACACATTCCAGAATTTGGCCATCACATATTATTATTTGGCCATAACTTTCTAAGCACAAGGCCAATTTTAAGAAAAACTCGGAAATATCGTGTAGCCTATCGTTTGATATAAAAATCACTTCATAAATTTTTTATCCAAATAATTCTAAAATTTTTAGAGTTATTTATGTAGATGAGTGGTGATAGTTTGGGTCGGTGAGAGTTTGGCTATGCTGAGCCCAAAGTACACTCACTCCACTTGTCCAACATCATTCTGATTTATTCGATAATATATGTGCGAAGCTTGCAGCGGCGATGGGTGCAGGCGAGCCTGCAGCGTGAAAAACCCGTTTTATAGCAAAAATTATTTATCGCGACGATTGATTGATGATTAATGGGCAAGCAGCAGCAACAGCAGATCGCCAACCATCGCGCAATCATGTGAATCTCATCCACCTTAGAGCTTGTCCAGGATATAGATAATGGCATACTGTAATCCCAATCATGAATCATATGTACTAATAAGTAAAATGAGCATACGTGAACTTACTCGGTCTTGGGAATATAATTTATGCTTTCGCCACTTTCTTACAAGTTAGTCAGTAGAATATTTCGAAACGAATCTTCTTTACAAAGGGGATAGTCGTCGCTCTTCTTTCCCAATATCTCTACACTGTCTCATCAGACTTTTCACATGCCTAGAATTTAAAAAAATCTACCACGATTTTCTCAGGTTTAACAAACCTCACAGCTCTCAATTTTCTCGAATTTGAAAAATTTTACACCCTTTAGGTTTTAGATTTTAGGTTTTTCAGGTAAGGTTCTCCGGCCCCAAATTTCAAATTAGGGCTCTTACTAAACCTCTCTCTTTATCTCTCTCTCTCTCGTTATCTCTCTTCTTTCTTTCACTCTCTCTCTTGATTCAAAGCACATGCACCATTTTTGCGGAAAATTCCAGAGAAAAAACAGCTTCTTCAGAGTCGCTCTATACCAGTTTCTTCCGATCGGACGTACGGAAGGGGGTATCCCATTCATCCATTTTTCTCCACATTTAGTTCCTCCTCCAGTCTTGCGCACCCCGATTTGTCCCTTCCCCCTCTTCATAATAACTCCTCCGATTGGAGGAGGAGAAGAGCTCTGTTCCTTCCTTTTCACCCTCCGATCACTTTCTTCTTCACCATCCCTGTCCTTCCTTTTCACCCTTCGATCGCTTTCTTCTCCATCTTTTCTTCCTTTTCCACCCTCCGATCACTTTCTTCTTCACCATCCCTGTCCTTCCTTTCCACCCTCCGATCACTTTCTTCTTCACCATCCCTGTCCTTCCTTTCCACCCTCCGATCACTTTCTTCTTCACCATCCCTGTCCTTCCTTTTCACCCTCCGAACACTTTCTTCCTCTCCCTTTCTTCCTTTTCACTATGCGATTGCATTTTTTCCAACTTTTCGCCCTTCGATCACTTCCTTCTTCGTCCTTCCTACCCTCTGATCACTTTCTTCTTCATCTTCTAACTCCTTCACATTTCTTCTTTCGTGAACAAAGTTCTTTTCCTCTCTTCTTTCTCTCTTTCTTCCTCTATTTTTCACCATCAAAGAATCTTTTTCCTTCCTGTCTCTTCCTTTTCACTCTCCAATAGAAGGACTTTTCTCCCTTGTGCCCTCTTCATTTTCCGCGGTCAGTTCCGTTTCACCCCCTCCCCCGATCACATTCTTCTTCAACCTTTTCTCCTTCACCCTCCAATAGGAGGTGTTCTTTCTTTTCATGCTTGATCACTTCTCTCCTTTTCACTCTTCTCTCCGATCAGTTCTTTCCTTTTTCTCCTATGATCACTCTTCTTTCACCTCCTATCTTCCTCCAATGCGGCTTCCCTTTCATCCTCCAATCAACTCCTCCTTCAATCCACCCTCTTCCGATCATCAGAATTCTTCCTCCTCTTCCTTTTCACCCTCCGATCAGTGATTTTCTTCTTTCCTCCTCTTCCTCCTCATCTTCCGATCAGAGGAGCAGCAGCTCTTCGTCGCCCAAAACGACGACGACGACGACATGGATTGGGAGGTGGACGACGACGAATCCAATCGGTCGTCGGGGAGGAGGAGCCCCAGCCCCAGAAAGCCAGTTTCCCCCCTCCAACTCCTCCTTCCCCATCACAATAATTCTTCGTCTTCTTCCTCTACTTCTTCATTCTTCACATCCACCACCACCAATGTTTATTCCTCCTCTTCGCAAAACTCTTCCACCACCTCCACCACCAATGTTTAATCCCCCCTAGAGCACAGAGCTCTCTGTATGTAGTGAGATTTTTTGCGCTCTCTGCCGCTGAGCTCTTCACCGGGGGACCGAGCGACCGATTGGTCGTCGTAGTGGACACGATGATCCTGTCTTGTCCTGTGTGTGTCCGAAATCCGCTCTCATCCCCCTCCCGAATCGCGCGATTTTGGTGGTGGTGATGGATGGGGAACGGATGTGCGCGAAAAGCAAAAAATTGGCACAAAAGCGATTCTTTGCTGTTGGTGATGGTACCATTGTTAGTTTTGTGCGGGTACCATGATGAAGCACATTGGTTTCATGCAGAATTTATGGGTAGTGTAACTGATGAGCAGTTTATGCTTCCGAAAATTTTCACATTTTTCTCCAAAAAACAAACTCTTTCCTAAGAATGACACCAAAAAGCTCGAGCTTTTCCGAGAAGAGGTTAACGGTGTAATAGCATGGCAGAGAGCGGAAATTCGAATTTGTTCGAATTTTTTCTATACCCTCTATAAATTACCTAACAAGGGAACATACCGAGGTGTGAGTATTCAGATCATAATTTAACCCATCCTATCTTGTAGAGCACCCTCACATTGCATCGTATATTTTTGGCTTTTTTGGCCCGCACAGGAAGTGAAGGGTAGAAAAATCGGTTTCAAAAACAAACGAACGGTCGTTCACCCACGCGGATCATCCGTCCGTTAAATGAAATCTATCTTACAATGAATAAAATTTTTTTACAATTACTATTTTCTGGTTTTATGGTATATTCATCATTATATCATATAGAATAATTTCCAACCCAAATTATGGAGAATTACATTTTTGTGTTTATGCATGGTACGATCGACGCCATTCCAAAGGGCGATTGATCCGCGTGGATGAACGACCGTTCATTTTTAATACCGATTTTTCTACTCTTCACTTCCTGTGCGGGCCAAAAAAGCCAAAAATATACGACGCAATGTGAGGGTGCTCTACAAGATAGGATGGGTTAAATTATGACGGTATGTTCTAATGATTAATATAAAACCATGAATATAAAAAATGTAATGTATGAATCAGAAAAATAGTCATGGCCATTAATTATTTTACATTGAATGATGGTTATCATCCAAAGGGCGAATGATCCGTGTGGATGAACGACCGTTTGTTCAATATTCAAACCGATTTTTCTACCCTTCACTTCCTGTGCGGGCCAAAAAAGCCAAAAATATACGACGCAATGTGAGGGTGCTCTACAAGATAGGATGGGTTAAATTATGATCTGAATACTCACACCTCGGTATGTTCCCTTGTTAGGTAATTTATAGTTCCCTTGTAAGTGGGGCTGAGCTGGGCTAAATGACAATATCTTTACCTTTTCATTTATTTCCCAGTCATGTAAGACATCCTCTTTATTTCTATACATATACTAAGTAAGATTTTTCTTTCTCTGGTTACCGTGATCATCTGGTACCTATACTCACTCACCTTCACCCTGTACCAAGATCAACCATACCAAGGTAAAAGGACCTTTTACCTGGAAGCCAACCTTGCCAAGATAAACTTATTACTACCCATTTTTCCGGCCTCCCTATATAGTTGGTACATCCACAAGAAATCCGATGATGGGGCAGGATTCGATAGGAAGCCTAAGTCTTCTAAAAGTAATGAGAGTATGAGAGTGATCTGTCACCGATTTTGCGATTAAGCAAATCGTCTGTCCTCCTCCTCCTCCCCAAAAGTACATTGTACATCCGCGATCGCTGTGGGTGGCACTAATCCCATCAGTCGCGAAAGGCTTCTAATTGCACTTTTTGTATTTTTGGAGGGTTGAGGATAGTAAGTTATTTTTTGTACTTTGGTACAGTTTTAATTGGATTTTTTTGCTATTTTGTTCAGTTTAATTGGGCTCAAAGATTAAAAATAGTAGAGCAATTTTGATCAAAAAGCTATATTTAATGGATCCGACCCGACTCCATACATTCCAAAGTTTTGTGAAAATAAAAAAAACCCAAGCCTGGATTTTTTGTTGAAAAAAACAATAGTTTAATTTAAACATTTTATGGGGGGGGGGGGCTATTCACTTTTTTGTCCCTCAGGCAATCAATCGATCAATCAAATATCGATATGGCATTCAAATCCAAGAATTTTTTCATGGGTTAAAGATCAGATCAGTGATTTACAAATCATCGATAAAAAACATTTCCTTAAATAGCGGATCTCTGATCCTTGGTCTCAGTTCCAAGAGAAAACCAAAGATCCGATATAGGGATCAGTGATCATTTTTATCTTCCAGGCTTTTTCTTACTGATCAATGATCGGTTCAGTGATCAAAGACTTTTTATTGATCAACGACCACTTCGTTGTTCAATATCAAAAATTTGATCCAAAATATTTTTCGGATCACCCTTTATACATCCACTGCTTTAGCCTAATGTAAGATCCCACGATGTATTGGGATTTTTGGTTTTTTTCAACAAAAAATATTAAATAAACTACCTTCATGGGCCTTCTCCTTTATGACGCATTTAGGAGATGGAGGCTATGAAAATCCATGGATTTTTATTTATTTGCACATATGTACATATATTGAGGCATGGTGAGAGATGTATTATTCATGAGGGTGTTTCCCCATACCTTTCACTTTTTGGGCCCCTACCCTCATGGGTTTCCCATTTTTCAACCCTCGAAAATACGATTTTCGTTTTGCCTTGAAAGTTCGATTTCATTTTTTCGGGCCCTCGAATTTTTTTCGGGCCCTTTAAATTACATTTTTCGATTTTCTCATCAACGATTGACTCCATCTTTGCACCCTATACCGTTTAACAAAAATCCACACCCTTGATCTAGACCCATATTCAATATCTAAGCCCCAGGATTCTATGTTACATAGACTCGGTGAGACCTGAATGTTTTCGTTTTTCACATCCACTATGACGAAATAAATGATGCACCATCAATCCAGGAGGGTTAGCCTGCCTTATTGGTCCAGCAGGGATATCCCACCCAGTCCCCCCTCCCCTAGATATCAAGAAATCAGTCACACCTACATCCATGAGACTTCCGATGACGCAAAAACATGGGTATAGGCTGTGTAGATCCAGCAGGGATTTTTTGTTTGCACAACAATGTGTTGGAGTTGGGGGATGATGTTCATGTGCTCTGGGGTATCCCATCCATCCATTCATCCCTACTCTTTATCCTAAAATGGGGGGTCTTAGTCAGCATTTTTCGATTTTTGAGGGGGGTAAGATCCTTACCAACCCCCAGCCCCCCCCCCCACCCACACAACACACATGACGAGGTCGATGAGTGTTCGTCGTCGTGGTTTCCCTCATTCATCCATTCATTCTATGGCCTAGACACCCCCCTCCCCCACCTACACACCTCTCTCACTTCCTCTGCATGAGTCTCAGGAAAAATTTCGATTTTTATTACATAAAAACTTGTTTTCCGAACATAGCTTATCCGTCACCAAAACCAAAAGTTTGTACCCATGCACACTGAAGGCGGAATAGTTTTTTGATATTTGATTTTTTTTTATTCGATCCCTTTGATCACTTCAAATAGTAACAGACTCATTAATTTATAGAAGAGTTGATTTTTTGTAAGTTGATGTGATCATAGGTAAGATTGTCAAGAATCCATGTGACACTTGGGTTGATTTTAAAAACAATCTACTCCTAACCTCTGCTATTAGGGTTACCGAATTTTTAGAACTTANTCAATTTTTTGAAATTTTCAAATTTTTAAAATTTTAAACAAATTTCAATAAACTAATCAGGCCAAAAGATAGAGCATAAAATTCTGCACATATTTGCTTTTTATAGTTTTGGCCTAGGATGCCTCAAAAAAAGTTTTTGTTTTGATGAAAAAAGTGATTCGATATCGGCTAGCCGAATTCGAATTCGGCTGGATTCGATATCGGCTACAACACATACATAATTGTGTCACAATAATTTTTGGGATAGTAAAATTGTGGCAAGCCATAGTCCATGGTACAACTACTACTACTACTACTATAAGTTGACAAAAATAGCTGCTTTTTCCTCTCCATGGTAGGGGAAAATGTGTGGCAATTGTTGTTGGATCATTAGGAAAATATCATTTTTTTCAAGCTATACCCTGCACCCCGTCGGCGCTATTCCCCCATTTCTGGGGTTGCCAGTCGGGCCGGGCTAACAACCAAGGTTGTTGAACGTTCTTGAAGGTGGTGATGATCGAGAATTAGTCCGATTTTTCACCATTTGCTTCGCGTCATCGCCAGGCTAATGGCTACATGAAGGGATGTGCTCCCCACGGGCTTGAGTATATGTCTGACGCGACGGTGGGATTCGAACCCACGTCCCGGGAGTTGCCGTCCCGTGTGATAGACCATTACACCACGCCGCCGAGATTTTCGGGCCATAAAGGCCAACAATATCCCCTACTAGGCCAAAACTATTTAAAAAAGATAGGTATTATGGCTGACTATGTTACTTTTGAGTTTCCGATATTTATTAATTTGAATATTTTTTTCAAAATTTTTCATGAAATCCGAGAAATCTTTAGCTTTGAACTAGTCTAATAACGTAGCAACAAAAACTTAACTTGAGCTGTATGAAAATTTTCAAATTTTGGATGTGTTAAAAACCCATTAAATCCTTCCAGACAGCCATTAAATCCATGCATTTTAATTATACATTTTCATGCGGAACCAGGAAAGAAATTTTTTCACCATTTTTGCCCAATTTTTTCTATTCATTTTTAATTTAATCCTAAGCTTGTTTTAGAAATTAGAAAATTATTTTTACTCAATTTTAGACCTTTTAGACCGATTTTCTACCTTTTGAGAACGCTGATTATAGTTAGAAATTTTGAGAAAACACGTACCAGTGTCACGTAAAGTGGTCAGAGAGCACACGTATAACGCAGAGTACGTGAGTTAATACGTGTCTTCAAAAACAGTAGAACGCATAACCTACTCCATGAAGTTCGTGTGCTACGTACTGCGGTACTTAGTCTAATCCTAGTGCTGTGTACTTGTCTCGTACNCTCTCTCACTTCCTCTGCATGAGTCTCAGGAAAAATTTCGATTTTTATTACATAAAAACTTGTTTTCCGAACATAGCTTATCCGTCACCAAAACCAAAAGTTTGTACCCATGCACACTGAAGGCGGAATAGTTTTTTGATATTTGATTTTTTTTTATTCGATCCCTTTGATCACTTCAAATAGTAACAGACTCATTAATTTATAGAAGAGTTGATTTTTTGTAAGTTGATGTGATCATAGGTAAGATTGTCAAGAATCCATGTGACACTTGGGTTGATTTTAAAAACAATCTACTCCTAACCTCTGCTATTAGGGTTACCGAATTTTTAGAACTTATTTGTTAGTTATCGCCAAATAGTTTAGAAGATTGTTTTTTTGGAAAAGAAGTTGGGTTTTCGATTTTCACCCATTTAGCTCTTCATTCCTATGGGTTTTCGAGGTTTTTCTGAGGATAAATTGATCCATTGAATTTTTGTCCAATTCTCTTTTTAATATTTAACATTTTTGGCCGTAATGTAGTCTAAAAGTCAGTGCTATTAGTTTTTGGCCACGAGTAAGATTAATTAGAGGTAGTAAGATTACCACACCAATTGTAGGGTGATGACTGATGATGACATAGACTAATAGCCAAGTTCAAAGTATGGTCTAGCAAAATTCTACCTTGACATTCATCATTTTTGGCATTTTTGCACTGTAAAACTCGATGTCATTAATGTTTTGGCCCCGGGTAACGGTAATTATGTAGAAAGATTCCCTACAAAAAATGTTGTTGCATATGTTGTAGCCGATATCGAATCTTTCAGCCGAATTCAAATTCGGCTAGCCGATATCGAATCACTTTTTTCATCAAAACAAAAACTTTTTTTGAAGCTTGCTAGGCCAAACTATAAAAAGCAAATATGTGCAGAATTTTATACTCTATCTTTTGGCCTGATTAGATTTTAAAATTTATCTGAAAATTTTTGAAAAATTGAAAAATTCAATTTTTTGAAATTTTCAAATTTTTAAAATTTTAAACAAATTTCAATAAACTAATCAGGCCAAAAGATAGAGCATAAAATTCTGCACATATTTGCTTTTTATAGTTTTGGCCTAGGATGCCTCAAAAAAAGTTTTTGTTTTGATGAAAAAAGTGATTCGATATCGGCTAGCCGAATTCGAATTCGGCTGGATTCGATATCGGCTACAACACATACATAATTGTGTCACAATAATTTTTGGGATAGTAAAATTGTGGCAAGCCATAGTCCATGGTACAACTACTACTACTACTACTATAAGTTGACAAAAATAGCTGCTTTTTCCTCTCCATGGTAGGGGAAAATGTGTGGCAATTGTTGTTGGATCATTAGGAAAATATCATTTTTTTTCAAGCTATACCCTGCACCCCGTCGGCGCTATTCCCCCATTTCTGGGGTTGCCAGTCGGGCCGGGCTAACAACCAAGGTTGTTGAACGTTCTTGAAGGTGGTGATGATCGAGAATTAGTCCGATTTTTCACCATTTGCTTCGCGTCATCGCCAGGCTAATGGCTACATGAAGGGATGTGCTCCCCACGGGCTTGAGTATATGTCTGACGCGACGGTGGGATTCGAACCCACGTCCCGGGAGTTGCCGTCCCGTGTGATAGACCATTACACCACGCCGCCGAGATTTTCGGGCCATAAAGGCCAACAATATCCCCTACTAGGCCAAAACTATTTAAAAAAGATAGGTATTATGGCTGACTATGTTACTTTTGAGTTTCCGATATTTATTAATTTGAATATTTTTTTCAAAATTTTTCATGAAATCCGAGAAATCTTTAGCTTTGAACTAGTCTAATAACGTAGCAACAAAAACTTAACTTGAGCTGTATGAAAATTTTCAAATTTTGGATGTGTTAAAAACCCATTAAATCCTTCCAGACAGCCATTAAATCCATGCATTTTAATTATACATTTTCATGCGGAACCAGGAAAGAAATTTTTTCACCATTTTTGCCCAATTTTTTCTATTCATTTTTAATTTAATCCTAAGCTTGTTTTAGAAATTAGAAAATTATTTTTACTCAATTTTAGACCTTTTAGACCGATTTTCTACCTTTTGAGAACGCTGATTATAGTTAGAAATTTTGAGAAAACACGTACCAGTGTCACGTAAAGTGGTCAGAGAGCACACGTATAACGCAGAGTACGTGAGTTAATACGTGTCTTCAAAAACAGTAGAACGCATAACCTACTCCATGAAGTTCGTGTGCTACGTACTGCGGTACTTAGTCTAATCCTAGTGCTGTGTACTTGTCTCGTACTTCGTACTCGTTACTCTACTACATACAGTACGAAGTACGAGGGCGTGGGATGAAATACAAGTAAGGGCCAAGCACAGCGCTATTAAAGACTTTGTTTTTACACATTTTTAGGCTATTTTTACAAGAATCTAATTGTCCTTTTTAGGAGAGACTTAGATTTAAGAAACCGGATCGAACTTTGGGAACACCCTTGGACCGGATCCGGAACCCGGAAAAATCCGTGGTACCCCAAAAAGGCCGGACTCTGGATCCGGATAAGTCCGGGTCCGGCTTCGACCTCTATTTTTTAGTCCCTTTTTGCACACGATTTAGACATTTTTTATTCAATTTCAAGGCTTTTTATTAGCTGTGCATTTCTTAAACTTAATTTTTCGCTGAAAACGTCAAAAACCTTGTAAAAAACTGCAAAAGTTTCCGGAAATAATTTTTCCCTGCCCTCTGAGCTGTCCTTCATAAACAATCCCCGCACTTTTGCTCTATTTTTATCTTATATGCCCACCACCATCCCTCAAAATGCTGATAAAAAATCCCACGGGTGCCCTGCCCTCTACCTCTCTACCAATCCTCGTAAACACAATTAATGAATGAGATTATAAACACACACCAAATAATACACACTCATACACTTTTTTGCAAGCCATCGAACGGACGGATCAATTTCCTAGTATTTTTTTTTAATTTTTTGCTGCGATTTTTTTAAAAATTTCTGCGAACTACATATAATCGAGTCCACAAAATTCCTCAACTTCAGAAGTTCTCTGGGTGGAAAAATTAATTTTAAAGATTCAAAAAATAGGCTCTTGCCGGCACTTCTATAGATCCATTTTTTTGGAATTTCCCGCATCAAATTATCTCCTAAAAGGTAGAAAATTTATAGAGCCAATTTTCTGCGCAATAACTTCAAACAAAACAGGGATTAAAAAAAGAAAATCCGGAGAAATCGAGTTTTTCGTTTGAGGCGCGGGGGTAGCTGAGTGGGTAATAGGTTGGTGAGGATATAGTGTGGAGGAAGTTCGAATCCCTTTGAGAAAAATTAATTTTTATGACCTATAGAGGATCAAAAATTTATATGTAGGAGAATGTTTGATGTGAAAAAATAATCAAAATCCTGATAAAACAATTTCCACCGGGGAACTTCATCAACGTTTGGGGAATTTCCGAGGAATATGCTTATTTATAAAAAATAAAAATATTTATTTATTTTTTTAGCGAATTCCTTCGATTCCGACCATTTTCTTCCATTTTTGCTGACGACACATAACTGATCAGTGATCATCGATCAACCACCAAAAAACATTTTGTTCCGAATTTGGCGACCATTTGGTGTTCGTCCAACCTCCCCGCAGCAGAAAGTGGTTGTCCGTCCCCAAGTTTTGTTCGCGTGGGTCCAATTTTTGATCATTTCTAATTTGATTAGATCATAGCCTCCCAAATTATGACCGATTTGGCCCTTGTTGGTCCCTTTTCCATGTTGCAACATTTAGGTATAACTCGGTTCAAACATAACCTAATTAATTAATTAATTAAGTTGATGTCAAAAACATAGAGTAAAAATTTGCTACCAAATGTACCGTCATTTTTGAAAATATTATGGCCAATATACTGTGTATTTGGCCAACATATCCATTTTTTGTGGCCATAATCTCAAAATGGACCAATACCAATGGGATTTGGCACATTTTGTAGCAAATTTTTTGCTCTACCTTTTGGCACCAAAATAGTTTCTTTATGTATTTGAATCATTTTTTATTGAATGGGTGACAAATACCCCTATAACTTTTGTTCGACTTTTTTTTTAAATTCTAACACGCTCGCTACCATTTTTTTTAGCATACAATACCATTTTTGGCAAAAATGGATCAGGAAATTGGCACTTTTCTTTTTAATGACCTCTTTCACTTTTTTGCATACTTTTGACATCTTATTTTTGGGCCAAAAATGTTACGACAAACTTGACCAATTCCTTCTAAATGAACGAACAAAAAAAAACAACAACTCTTCTCCGAACTTGGCCTAATTATGTAGGAACAACCAACTATTTACAACCATTACTCTCATCCTCTTTACCCATTAGAAAAATTGCTTTTCTTTCCTGTGAGAAAATTCAATTGATTTTTATTTTGGAATTTCCCAGTCTTCCTTAGGCAAGGTTTTTTATTGTTTTTTATTTAAAATATCGAATTTTAATGTTAAAAATGTTAATTTTTATCGATTTTCCTCAGCTACGTCACCTCAGAACTTTTGGGCAAAAATGCTAAAATACCACTTACAGTATTCCTTTCTTCGATCAGAAAATATAAAAATTTTCTAATGTTTCACGTTTTTTCAAAATTTTTGCAAGCTCGAGATTTCAAACTTTGCATAGACCTCAGTTTTTTTCTAAAATTTACGCAGGCCTTGGATAGAAAATTCAGATGCCTCGGGATTTCAAAAATTTTCAAAAGTTTGGGATTTTCAAAATTCCACCGGTCTCAGGTTTTCTAGCTCTGAAATTCCACAATAATCCACCTGTTCTAATTTGCGCAAAAATACTCAAAATATTTTTTTCTGACTTGTGAGTCATTTTTCTCTGCTTCTCTTCTCGCTCCCTTGTCTCTCTCTATTCCCCGCAGTCTTTCCACAGGTTAGCAATTTATGATTTTCGCGTCAAAAAAACACAAAACCCCATCATTATCATCCTCCTCATGGTTAATGTATGTGTGTGCACAGCAGCAGAATGTTGGAGGAGTGGAGGTGGAACCGCGATTGCTCATACATAATATATAGTAGGTACACTTGTAAGTGCGAGCAGTTCGGGCGACTCAATTGTAAACCGGAACGATTGGCATGCGAGTGATGAGAGAGTGTGGCGACGAGAGAAGCAGAGAAAAAGGGCGGTGAAGAAGAGATGTTGTAGGTGAGAGAAACAGAGAAAGTATAGATAATATTGAGGCGAGATGGTTAGAGAATGAGGGTAAATTTTGGGGTGAGCAAAGAGTGGATAGGTTAGAGAAGCAGAGAAATAATATAAAGTAGAGAGAGAGAAGAGAGAGAGAGAAGAGAAAAATAAAATAGGTAATCCCGTAAAATAACCCATAAATTCCGCATGCGGAACCCTTCGTAAAAATTTATGGGTCAATGTTTTGCAGAACGCCAAAAAATAATTGTATGATGAGGATGAGTAATAAAAAGTACGAAAACCCATAAAAATTAGGGAAAAACAAACGATGTCCCATTTTAGTCTAATCAATTTGAAAGTTTATTTCTACAAGAAAATTCGAGGCCTTTGAAAATTACAGGAAATTTTTTTTGGGTTTTAGACAAACCGAGGAAATTTGTAGCGCCAAAGAAATCTCCAGAAAATTACCAATAAAGGGTTTTATTTTAAGTCCCAATAAGGGTTTTTTGTTGAAAAATTGTCCCTAAACCCCGTTTTTCCCACCCACAATAAATTTTAATCCTTGAAAATTTTTTTTGCAAATTTTTGCAACTCATAGAGAAGGTCCCAGTCTAAACTAGTCCGATCCCCTCCATTTGGCCACATTTATTCCTTCGGGACACACCATCCATTCATCCACTCTGATCGATTGGTGTCACATCTGCCGACTGGCGGCTTTATTTATTATCGGCGGGAAATTGTTACATCCATCTCTCTATCTCTCCGATCTCTATCCCTAACCCCCCCCCCCCTCCTCCGATCACTTCCTCCGCCACCGATCCGATCACTTTGGCCCCAAATGTTCGCTTTGTTGATCAACAACACAAATCCCATTTTCCTTACCCCTCTTTTAATCGATGAATTTCGCTGAAAACTGCGAAATTTCCATGAAAAACTAACAAGGAACACTCAATTATTCAGAAATCGCCATGCATTCAATTAAATAGAGCATATTGAGTTCTACTTATATTAAAAATACTAAATGCCCATGTATAGAAAATTTTTGAGAAAAAATAATTTCAAATAATTTTTTTCGACGTGCTTGAAGCACGAGTCATCGGCGGATTAACCGCCATTACAGTCAGCCGAATTTCAAAGACCATTTTAGGGTAAACTTTTAATATATGCAGAAAATTAGGCCTGCTTTTTTGACCTTTTTTACTGTTTGAATTTTCATTAAAAATTTGTTTTTTTCCAAATTTTCAAAAAAAAATATTTATATGAACCTTAAAAAAGATTTCAGAAATATTGCAAGTAAATTCAAAAAAGTAAAAAGGTCAAAAAAGCAGGCCTAATTTTCTGCATATATTAAAAGTTTACCCTAAAATGGTCTTTGAAATTCGGCTGACTGTAATGGCGGTTAATCCGCCGATGACTCGTGCTTCAAGCACGTCGAAAAAAATTATTTGAAATTATTTTTTCTCAAAAATTTTCTATACATGGGCATTTAGTATTTTTAATATAAGTAGAACTCAATATGCTCTATTTAATTGAATGCATGGCGATTTCTAAAAAGCGCATCAGTAATTGAGTGTTCCTTGTAAGTTTTTCGTTTTCTTGCCTTTCGGCGAACAAATTTCCATTGAAAATCAGGCCTTCTTCGAATTAATAACTGATTTTCCCATATTTTCATTTGTCTCGCTTCCAGGAAAAAAATACCCCAAATATCGATTTAATCCTTCTTTTACTCTTGTATATGACTAAACCCTCTGGTGTTAAGGAAAACCAAGAGAAAAACTCGTTTTTCCAGGGGGAGGATGGGTGACCGAGTGGTTAATGGTGAAGTCTTCCGGTGAGTAAAGCGGAGGTTCGAATCCTCTCGAAAGGAAAAATTTTCTTAGCTTTTTTAAGGCATTTAACTCTAGTTTTTATTTTATGAATAAAAACCGCAACAAAAAATAATTCAAATTTTTTTGGCTTGGCTTAAACGGCGGGAAATTTCTTCTCTGTGAAAAGATAACGCCGTTGTAAGCGGCTTAGACAGGCCGCCAGATACTTACCAAATATTATTTTTTACACCCCATAAATTGTACATTGATTGTTTGTGCACATAAAAAACGCGATTTTCTTCCGCCGAACCCATAAAGTCTCCTGGGAGGAAGAAAAACTGATCAAAAGGGCACATAATAACACAATACAATCGCAATCATGATCATCATTCATAACATGCAATAATAATACATAATGATGATCCCTTGATCAAACAAAAAGGACGACGAGGAAGACGATTCCTGCTGCTCCTTTATGACTCTAGAGCCCCAGAATCATAGAGGAAGATTGTATTGTATTCTATTACTAGTAGGCCTCCCGAAAAATAATCCTCGAAATTCGGCAAAAAATTTATAATTCTTTCGTTTACCGTCCTAACCCGATAATTTTTATTTAGACTTTAAAGTCAATTTTCCGAATTCCTCCAAAAGAAATTGGTGGATTTCCCTAATGTAGCTCATCTTCTCACCTCCTACAAAAAAAATGAGTTTCCAAAATTTGTAAAAGCTCCGAAAATTCCAATTTTTAGAGCTTCTATTCCTTTAAATTGACAAGAGGGTAGAAATCTAAGGCCTAACTTCAGAAATTTGTCAAAAACGACCAATTTTGTCAATAAATTATTCAATTTGAACTTAAAAATAAATCATTTTTTCCTTTGGTACAAAGATTGTTTTTTGAACGTGTGCTAATAAATTGATGAAACCCAATTTTTGGTTTCCAAACTAATCTTTCGTCGGTTGGCATCCATAATTTTCCAAAAAGGCCATTATTATTTTTTCTTATCAATTTTGGCCACTATTGGCCATTATTTTTTTTTCTCAATTTTGCCCCTAATGCTGCCGTTGATAATGTTAATAATGATAACTCATCAGCATAATGTTGTGCCTTCCCCTCATCAATTATGCGCGAACTTTTTGGCCTTAAATATCTCCTTATGCCGCCGATGGCCATATTTTATGTGCCAATGGCCATTTTTGCACCTTGTAGTGTCCAATCGATTGAACCTTTCTCCGTAAGGAAAACCAAATTTTTAGGTTCATTCTCTAAAATAATAAAATCGGCATTTTTTACCCCAAAATTGTTTCATAAACTCCCACTTCAAACCAATTATTTATTTTGCATTTGAGCGGAAATTATAGTCCATTGACCCAATTTGGCCAGATCATTTATAGGATTAAATTAAGAAATTGGCCCAATTTTGGCCATATTTACAGGATTAAAATTTAGAAATTGGCCCTAAAAATTTTTATTAAAAAACAATTTTCTCGGACTTTCACTCTTAAAACAAAAGTATGCCATTTTTTTCGCATGGCTTGATCAGAGTAGTCCCTTACATCACGGGAAAGTTACGTGATACTGCACAAATTATCGGCCCAAGACTGTTGTAGTACACAAACCACCACTTCCATCGTTACCTCCAAACTTCCAAGGCCACCAATGATCAAACCAACTTTTTATTTTGCATAGGGTCTTACTCTTTGGAAAAGGCCCATCCTTTCATTTTCCTAAATTTTTAAGACAGGATAATTACCTGGTTTTCTTAGGAAAAGTAGGGTTAGGGAGTAGGGAATAAGAATCTACTAGGGTTAGGGAGTAGGGAATAAGAATCTACTAGGGTTAGGGAGTAGGGAATAAGAATCTACTAGGGTTAGGGAGTAGGGAATAAGAATCTACTAGGGTTAGGGAGTAGGGAATAAGAATCTACTAGGTGTTAAGACCAAGAAAAATCCAGCCTCTTGAGTCTATTCATCCTTCTCCCTATTTTTGAGATTTTTTAAATTTCCAGGCCCAAATTTCATTTATAAGTTTCATGAAGAGCTACAATAAACTTTCGGATTGAAAATTTTGGAGAAAATCGCGTTTTTCGGAGGAATGGGATGGGTGGTCGACTAGGTAATGGTATAAACTCTTGTTGATGGATGGATGAAAGTTAGATTCCTATATTTTCAGCCCCTCTAAGATCTATATACCATTCAAAATTTATTTTTAACGATTTTTTAATGAATTTTCTATTTATTTGTAGGATAAATAAATAATTTTTTGATTACTAATACTTCAACAAAGCAGAACCATTTTCATACGAAAATGCCGGAAAATGATGAGTCATCGGACCATTTTTCGCTTTTGTTGTTCACTAAAAATGGACCAATAAATCATAACCATCAAATTCCTGGGATCCGATCTTCATGATTATGAATATTAATTGCGTATGATATAGCTTTTAATAATTTCATACATTATGTATATATATCTCCATACACCAAATCTACAATAAAATATTTCCTTCGAGAATCTCGATACAAAATCAAGGCGAAAATTCCCAATAGATCTTCCGGGGCTCTAGTCTAAATATGGGTATAGTATGACTTACAGTAACATACAACTTTATACCCTGTTCCTTATACCCTACCATCTTGGTGGTAAGGATAAAATGTAAGTTTGCTTCATATTCATAAATTCCGATACTCTACCCTCTGTGATTGATGCATAACAAAATTTATAGTTCAGACCAAGGTCGGACAATATGGGTTTATTGGGGCCCTTGTTCGAAATCACGAAAACCATGATACTAATGGGCCCATTTTTTACCTGATATCAGTGCCCATTTTTTGTCAGTTTTTAGAACCCCTGGGCCGTAGGATAAGAAGAGGGTTACGGGTTAACTAACCCTCAACTCACAAGGGAACATCCCGAACTGTCAGTAATCAGATCTTAATTTAACCCATCCTACCTGTAGGAGCACCCTCACATTGCATCGTAAATTTTTGGCTTTTTCTCCCCGCTCAAATAGTGAAGGGTAGAAAAATCGGTATTAAAAATGAACGGTCGCTCATTCACGCGGATCATTCGCCCTTTGGAATTAGCGTCGATCGTACCATGCATAAACACAATAATGTGATGCGCCATAATTTGGGTTGGGAATTATTCTATATGATATAATGATGAATATAAACCAGAAAATAGTCATTGTTAAAAAATTTATGCATTGAAAGATAGATGTCACCCAAAGGGCGGATGATCCGCGTGGGTGAACGACGGTTCGTTGAAAATTGAAACCGATTTTTCTACCCTTCACTATTTGAGCGGGGAGAAAAAGCCAAAAATATACGATGGAATGTGAGGGTGCTCTACAAGATGATAGGCTGGGTTAATTTGCATACTTTTTACTGACAGTTCGGGATGTTCTCTTGTCAGGGTTAACTAACCACCAATTCCTAACCTTGCAGTCGATTAGGGTCAGAGGCCTTAGCCGCAACTTTGAAAAATCGAATAGAAATATTTAGAAAATTTCCAAATTTATGGAAAAATCAATTAGGATAGAAAAAAGTTCAAATTTTCTAATGTTAATCCAATAAATTTATGCAACATTTAATGATTAATCCATTCCGGCATAAAACTACCCAATTGTTATTTGAATTTTCACATAGTGCTAAAAATTAATTTACAAAAATAAGAATAATTATATTGAAAATATTAGGAACCATATATATGTGAGAATTGCTAAAGCGGGTGACCACCGGCCTTGGTCCTTTTTATAGAACTTTACTGATCAAATTTATACCATGGGTATTGATCCTTCCGATCCGTCGGATGATTTCTTACAATTTTTGCACCAAATCTCTGCTCTCAAATCAGTGTTGCTGTCTGTGACCTTGACATGCTTACCCCTCTCCCCCCTCCCCCAACCACCCACCTTCCATGGAACGGATCTATAAGGGGGTCTGCTGTTCCGCAAACACTCACTCTTGCGCACTCGCTATACTCCAAACCAAACCTCTACTCTATACCCCTTGGTCTCCTCCTCCTTACCCCCTCCTCATTTTATTAATAGTGATTTAATTGATGTAGGCAGGAGGCTAGACAAGTTTTTCAGAAATTTCTTTTTTATGGATAATAGAAAATTTCTTCCATTTTCTTTCTGAAAACCTTTTGTGTTCTGAGGTAGGGATGCCAAATAAAATTTATGAAATTCAGCCTCTCTTCTTATAGAAAAATTGTTTTTACTTTTTTGGCATAATATTTTCGCTTTACAAAAATTTTCACGGAAATGGTCAGCAATGGTATCTGACATAAGGTCTAAAATGGTTAGACCTTAATAACGTACCAAGGTACGGTTAGGCTCTACCCTACCTGCTACCTGGGATTTTCGTTTTTTCGCAAAAAAAATAAAAAACCAACCTTCCAAATTCGGACCATCACAAAGGCCCTTTGTCTTGTATTTTTTTGTCTCCGACAAAACAAACAAACAATATCAACAAACCCTTCGCGGTTTGGGGAAACATCGGCTTTATGGGTTGGACCCTGGAAACCTCCAAAATAAAAATTTTCCAACAAGCCTAGAAAAATCAAAAAAATCCACCTTTGATACTCAAAATAATTATGTCTCGAAAGATACCTGATCAAAAATATTAGAAAATTTTTCTTTTGCTTGATCGAAATTTTTTCAGATGAAGGTCTAGTTTTGGGTTTTTCCTGAAGTTAAAAATTCAGAATAAATTAGAAAATTCGGCCTCGAAAAAAGGGATCTAAAACTCTAGAAATCCCCTGGAACGGTGGTAGGAACCCTGTCCGATCTCTGGTTTAATCAATATGCTCGAAGATTGGAAATCAAATTTCTGATCTAATATGGACTGATTTGCTCATTTGTCCTCAAAAAATCAAAAAATTATTTTTTTCCGATATGGATCGTCATTTGCTGATCAATGATCAGTTGGTGAGACTTAACCTTAGAAAAAAAAATCGCAGAATGCATAATGAGAATTCTTCGGTGGGGGACAGAGCAGGTCCCCAATTAATTCCCCGTTTTCCTCCGATCAGAAAGATGATCATTTTATCTAGGTATTTCACACCCACACGTCGTCCGTCCTACTCATAGCAAATGAATGGATGAATGACTTATTTTGCAAAAATTTGCAAAAAATCAGGGGGCGTAAGGCTAGGCAGCCTGAAAACATTGATTTTTTGAAACCCATATGAAAAATGTGACCCTTCCATTCTTATAAAACAATGTACAAAACCACAGTCGTAAAAAAAGTTATATAAAAGCACCCACTCACTCACCCAGCCAGCCAACTATTCGTCTTTTCCCCCATGCATTATAAATATAAAAATTGTATAATAAATTTTTGTATAAAATCCTAAAAAAGAGACAATAAGGATTTCGCGACTTGGGGATGGGCAGGAAAATTTCGACGCGACGAGGGGGTTGTTGACGAAGCAAAAAACTTGCCGAAATTTTTTTCCATTCCCCTAAATTTTCGTTTTTTACCCCTATGGCCCTGCTTTTTTATTTTGGCCTCGGATATGACTAGGTATATTGTATCCCTTCCCCTTTAGGAAATTGATTTGGATTTTGGATTTATAGATTATTCCCAAAAAATAATGGTGTTGAATTAGCGATCGAACCGATAAAAGAAACCTATCATGCTTTTTGAGACATTGGATTGAAAAATCAAAAAAAGATCCGAAATTTGGTCGATATCCTCCAGATCCTATCTGAGTTATAACCTTATCAATTTCCGATCGAAGGACCTTCCTGATCAGCCCACTATTCCAACATTTTTTTTTGTAAAATCTGAACCTCGTTGATCAGAACTTTATTCATTCCCTTTGGGGTCTTTGAACTTGTTGATCGGGCTTTTTATGCGTATCCCTCCCGATTCATCGTTCTCTGATCATTCCCAGCCTTATCTATCGTGATATTTTCGATCTTTTCCCTGTGATCAATCTTTGTTCTTCAACAATCTGTGAACGATTGTCCCGATCGTCATCTCACATCTGATCATCGCCGTCTGATCATCATTCTTTAACTCTCTTAGCTTTTCGAAAGATTCTCCGATCACTGATGCCCTGTTGATCAGAACATAACAATTACGGCTTAAAGTCTTTAAACCCTAGCGATCAATTCGATCATAACACGGCGTCCTCGATCACTATTCTCTGATCAGCCTCCCTTCCCGAATTCCATAATCTGATCATACGAAACACTCTAGTCTTTAAACCTTGCTGATCAAGAATTTGAATTTTGAACCTTTTCGATTGGAACTTTGCCCCCTCCCCCGATCATCATTCTCTGATCACAAAAGGTATTCCCTCAATCAAATAGCATCTGTAATGAATGAATAGAATGAATGAATGGTCTGGTTGAATAGCGATGTGGTGTGATGATCGTTGACCTCCGGCGGCTCATAGTCAGTCGCAGGTGTTGGTTTTTCCCGATTTTTTCGCGAAAAAAATTCTGGCGATTTGTCATTCATCATTCCCCTCCTCCTCCCCTCCCCCTCATAAATGGGGACAACCAGCAGATTGATAGCCCCCGATTTAGCTTGTCTCCTCCTTCAAAATCCGACAAAATGTGGTTGTTGGTTTTGGTTGATTGTTCCCTCCACAAACTTCCAATTTGTCCAAAAAGCCAACTTTTGGTCTCAAAATTTTTTCTTGACTATTTTTCAGAGGGAAAAAATTTTATTTTGACTATTTTTCAAACTCATGGAAAACTAATTCAGACCATTTTTCGACACCTGAGCAAGAATTCCCTTATAATAATATTTTTTTAATTCCAAAATTCTCTACAGCAATCCCTGAGGACCCAAGGATACCCTTGAATCTTGTTATTGATCATAAAAATTCAGAAATAATTTATTTTTATAAAGGTTTATATTTGAGGAAAAAAATTTTAAGAAAATACCTAAAAAAATTCGAAAATCCAAAGCCTTAAGTAGTTCGATTTCTAGTTTTAATGCAATTTTTCGGGAATTTTGGCCTTAAAACTGGAATAATTATTTATTCATTTATTTTATAAAATATTTATTTATTAGGATAATGTTTGGATTCGCAGCTGTATTTTTCTTTTTGTTGCGAGCAACTTGAAAAAAAAATTCGCAACATTTTGCGACCATGAAAACTGGATCATATGTAATCATAATCGTCATATATTTGCGCAACAAAGTTGCTTGGCAACAATTGGAGGAGGAAATGGAAAAAACATCTTGAAGGCATAGTAGAGCGAGATAATGTTGGAATGGAGAGAGTGCAAACACAAAGAAAACAGAGAAAAAAATTTCTGCGCGCAACCCATAGAAAAAAACATACAATGAATGAATGTGCTCCCCTCCTGTGATCATTATTATGGCCAAAAGTGGAGGAGAGAGATCCTTTGTGGGCTCTTTGTGTGCTCTTCCTGCTGCTGATTTTTTGGGGGAAAATTATGGCCAAATTTTCCATAGCCATATATTGGGTTGGAACATAAGTAATTTCCGAAAATCCCAACTATTTTCAAGTCTTTAGTTCTTTACTTTTGTAAGCTCAAATCCAAATCTGATAGTGACATTAAATACTACTGACTTTCTTTTATTTAGCTAACATTTGAACGAATCGATTTGTGAATTGAAAAAATGAAATTGAAATTAAAAGAAATTAAGAAGTCAAAAAACAATCATTTAAAAGAATAATTTTTTTCATGCAAAAGATCAAAATATAAATGGTTGTTTAAATAATAGTTAATAAGAATAATACTCGTAGATTATTTTAGGTAAGTGGAATTTTTCGGTAAAAAATAATTCAAAATTTTTTGAATTATTTTATTAAATTTTTGATTTTTGCATTTCCGTAGTTGATCCTACCTTTAGAGCACCGGGATAAAAAATTATTTATTTTCTTGGAGTTAATTCAGAATTTTTTTTAGTAATTTTATTACTGATAAACCAAAGATGGTTCTCCATTTTAATGACCGATTTACTATCTTTTATCCATTGCTTAGTCTGGAAATTTAATTTTCCCATAATTCCTATAGTTTATTTTCTATAAATAAAAAAATCACTTTTTCAAACTATCTAGCCAATTTTTAACTTAGCGATAGGAAATATGATCACTCATAAATGTAAACAAAAATTAATATCGGAATTTGAGTTCATTTTAAATTTTTTATAAAAAATTTAAAATATTCATGAATAGAATGACTTTTTAAAATTTATATTTTAAAATATTCGAATTTAGTATGAGTCGAATATTTTTTAATGTTTCGTTAGTTAATAATCCCTAATATATATTCTGAAANATTTTCAAGTCTTTAGTTCTTTACTTTTGTAAGCTCAAATCCAAATCTGATAGTGACATTAAATACTACTGACTTTCTTTTATTTAGCTAACATTTGAACGAATCGATTTGTGAATTGAAAAAATGAAATTGAAATTAAAAGAAATTAAGAAGTCAAAAAACAATCATTTAAAAGAATAATTTTTTTCATGCAAAAGATCAAAATATAAATGGTTGTTTAAATAATAGTTAATAAGAATAATACTCGTAGATTATTTTAGGTAAGTGGAATTTTTCGGTAAAAAATAATTCAAAATTTTTTGAATTATTTTATTAAATTTTTGATTTTTGCATTTCCGTAGTTGATCCTACCTTTAGAGCACCGGGATAAAAAATTATTTATTTTCTTGGAGTTAATTCAGAATTTTTTTTAGTAATTTTATTACTGATAAACCAAAGATGGTTCTCCATTTTAATGACCGATTTACTATCTTTTATCCATTGCTTAGTCTGGAAATTTAATTTTCCCATAATTCCTATAGTTTATTTTCTATAAATAAAAAAATCACTTTTTCAAACTATCTAGCCAATTTTTAACTTAGCGATAGGAAATATGATCACTCATAAATGTAAACAAAAATTAATATCGGAATTTGAGTTCTTTTTAAATTTTTTATAAAAAATTTAAAATATTCATGAATAGAATGACTTTTTAAAATTTATATTTTAAAATATTCGAATTTAGTATGAGTCGAATATTTTTTAATGTTTCGTTAGTTAATAATCCCTAATATATATTCTGAAAAAAAAGTTTGATGAAATATTGTTAAAAATGGTGAGAAAAATTAACTTCAACTTTTCGGAAATTACTTATGTTCCAACCCAATATTATAATGTTGGCCTTCAGGTTTCCAAAAATCCGGATAGCCCCATCCAGCTTTTTACATAAAATATTTTTTTCGAGTTTCTTTAAATTTTTGCCATCTTCCTTATTTTTTACCATTTAAAATTATGGTTTTCCCCGATTTATAAATTAACTTTTTGGCCAATAAATTAAGTTATTTTCATTTTTGATTTATGCCTTGATCAAAAGCACTTTTATACTTTTAATTTTTGTAAATTTTTGGGCCAATTGGTAAAAATTTTCCTTTTATGGAGTTTACTCAAAAAATTTCTTTGAAAACCCATTAGCTTCCTCCTCCAGCATTATAAGGGTAAACAATCAACAAAAATGTATTATGGCCATGGCCTTGGCCCCAATTACGTCACTTTTTCGCCCCATTGGCCCCCAAATGTCGTCACCTCATCCATCCTTTTTGAGGGGGCGTTGGGTGGTGGTGGTTCGTGGGGAAAGGCCATTTTGGGAGAGTGTGGCCAAAATGGGAATTTTTTGCTCTCTCAAAAAATGGCCTCAAGGCATGCTAAAAGTGCCATTTTTGGGGGGAAAAATATTTTCTCCAAAAAAACCATCCTTAGGACAAAACCCCTCCCTATTTTCAGGATTATTAAAAAGAGATTTTTTGAGCTAAAATACTATATTTATGCTGGAAAAAATTTTTAAGACCCAACAAATCGGGGGGAAATTTATAATATGGTATGGCTTATGGAATTTTTTGAAAAAGCCCGAGGCATATAAATTTGGACACCATGTTCCTTGGAAATCTTTAAAACCAAGTCTAAATGAGAAATTTTAAACCTGATCTGAGAAAAGCCTCAAAAAATATTTTTTTGACTGGTTTAAAAGTTTGCCAAGTTTTTTTCCAACTCAACTTCCCCCCCNCCCCCCCTCCCACTCCCCTCTCCAAAAACACATCATCAACTATTCATTGGGACCATGACAGCCAATAATATTATGGGGAACAAAAATTTTTTGACGGAACCAATAAATATGCCATTGAGACCTTTAATAATAATGGACGATTTTCCCACCCCTCAAAATGCCATTTCTGGGAATATTTTTGTATACAAAAAAAAAAACATTTTTTGCATCTTTTTACGGCCTAGCCTAGAAAATTTTCATGGCATTCATATTTTTCTCAATAAAGCCCATTTATATTTGCCTTTTTTGCATTTTATACAAAATTTCCGCACTTATATATAATTATTACCATTTTTATCATTTTTAATATTAAGCTTTTGACCCCTAACTTTCCCCATATTTTATACAGTTCACAAATATTTTTGCCCATTTTCGGAAAAAAAATTTTATAATTCAATTTTTGTGCATCTTAAATATATATTTTTTGCCAACTTTTTTGGACCATATTCCACTTTTTCCCAATATTTTCACCTATTTGCATTTTTAATAAATTTCGAACTTTTAGACCAAATTTTAAGTGATTTCCTCCCCATTCCAAATACCCTTTTTAATTCATTTTTTCTTATTTTTCTATTTTTTTCCTTTCGGTCAAATTTTAGCCCATTCTCTCAAATTTTAGCCCCATTCTCCCCATTTTTAATGCATTTTTGGCAAATTTTTGGGCCCCTAGGGGCCACTAGGACATTCTGTGTTTGTTGCATGATGCTCTTTCCCCATTCCTCATTGTGTTTGCTCTCTTTTCTCTTTCACGAGCTGACGTGACGTGACTGACATCCGTCGCCTTGGCCTGTGTTCGTGCGTTTCTCATCAGCCTCCTCCCCCTCCCCTTCTGTTGTGTTTGTTGGCCAACAAACACACACAGAAATTTGCCCTCGGGCGGTGCCACCAGTGTCATTTTCCCCCTCCATCCGCGCCTTGCCTTTGGCGTTCATTAGCGCCGCGCCGTGCCTCCGGCGGAGGACGGCACATAGCATGGCCCATCAGAGGGCACACACATGCATTTTTTTATTTCCCTATAGAAATGGCCCCGCATGGTTTGAAACACTGTTTTTTAGTTTTTACCAACTGCATGACCCAAATGTTCGCGCAGCCCATTTTTGGCCATGATGTAGCCGATATGGCATTGCATTTCAGCCGATAGCGCATCGGCGGGAAGCAACGTATCCAAACCATTTCTCTATACTGTCTAGAATTGATCTGAAGATGCCCAAAACATCGAACCAACTGATGTTTTGAAACTTTCAAAACTGGTACTAAACATCATAAACGTTCGGATATGGCCACATCCCATGTTTGGCAAATATTTGGATCATCGGTACAGAATCGGCTGAAATGCATTTTCGGCTACAACAAGCATGTAAATGTTGATTAATTCTACGGTTTTCGTGTCGAAAAATGGCCTTTAAATAGACCGACGGGTGGTTTTGCCTTTGGCATTCATTAGATCATTAGCACCGCTACACATAGCCCCTTGTCAAAGGGCACACATGTTAATGGTTCCCAAGGGCGTTTTTGTCTCCAAGAAACTTATGGTTTCAGCGGTTTTTAACTTAACCTATGGTTCACACATGTTAATGGTTCCCAAGGGCGTTTTTGTCTCCAAGAAACTTATGGTTTCAGCGGTTTTTATGGCAAGCGGTTTAACAACTCTGAAAAATCCTAGAAATTTATTTCCCTTGAAAGGCTTCGAACCTATGCCCCATCCCTCCACCAAGCTATTATAAGCGTCCCACATGGCTTGAAGCCTATAGTTGCAGTTTACCAACAGACACAAAAGTTCGCACCCAATTTGGACGTAACTAATGTAGCCGATAGCGCATCGAGAAGCCAAGCATTTGCTAAAACGTGGCACTTTTTGACATAAACATGAGGAACAGCACACATTGTCCAAACCATTTATTCGGAGTGTTTAGAACATATTCCGAATGACGCAAATAATTTTTGATCTGAACATGGCCAAAACATTGAATTAAATGTGTTGAAACTGTCAGAACCTGGTACCTGGTACTAAACATCCCATTCTCTTAGTTGGCTCGATTTTCACAAAAAAATCCACCTAATGAATCTGCTAAACAATTTTTTGATGCCAAATCTGATTCTTTATGCATGCAAAAATAAAAAAAGGCCATAACAACTCTCTTAATAGGGCACATAAAAAATTAATTTCCCTCGAAAGGATTCTCACCCACGCCATACGCCCCCATTAGTCTATAATGCCATTAACCTTTAGCCAATCTCTGATTTCCTGTCGAAAAATGTGTTCTATAAGCAGATGCCGACGCGAAGGATTTTAGCATCCCTAGATTAGATGACTGGCTAGTTCATTGATATAGTGGAGCTTTTCTCCATGATATAAACTTACCAAAAATAAGCATAATGTTCCGCATTTCGCTTTTAAATTTTTTGTTTTTAGCCTAACCTTATAGTTTAAAAAAAGTTTCGCTGGTTGATTTTTTTGGCAGTCTAAAACATTTTGAACCATGGACTTGAACAGGATCAAATCATTTGTGATTGGATCATAGGAAAGTTCATGTCGCTCATAATAGCTTATGCCTTAAGTTTCCCTATTGTGTTTAGAGTCTCTAGCCTTAGGGCCATGTTTTCTAATTTATTTACAGCCTTAATCTCTCTATAGTCTTACAAATTATTAGATATAAAAATTTTTTCTAATAGGGTCAGCACTCATAAGGGCTCAGCCCCCCTTCTCCTAAAGGGGTATGAGCATGTGGCACAAAAAATGCCGCGTTATTCACCGCTGCTAGCAAAAATGCCGTCCGCGCTTCCGCCTTGTGCCCTTCTCCTCCGCCTCGGGGGACGACGAATTTCCATTTTGCCTCCTCGGGGGATAGGCTTTATCTCTCTCTCTCTCTGCTATGTAATGTACTCCCTATCCCTACTCTCTCTACTCTCTCTACTCATTGTATGTGTGTGCCATGGCATTCCCATTCATCGAATGAATGGCCCCTCGGGGGTGCACCAACCTCCCCTCCTATGTAAGCTAATGTCATATCAATTCCGTGAGTGGCGGTGGTGGCGGTGGGTGTACCATGTACCCTGTCGAGTTCACATTCATTTGCTCATTGTTTACATTACTTACGAGATTTTATCGAGAAAAAAATTTTCCGGGAGCCATGGCCATTGGCCACCATGAGGAGCACAATTTTGGTGATTAGGCAAAATTTGCAAGTTTTTTGGTGTATTTGCCAAATGATGCTCTTTAAGGAAACCAAAATACCTAAGTTGGCTTATTAGGTTTACAAAAAAATTGGGGAATTTTATGATTTTTATAGGGCTGGAAAACTTATCTTCTCCAGCCTAAATGTACTACAAAATATCCAAAAGGATGATCACACGGATTTTTTTCGATTAGATGATGCCTTGAATGTTCTTAAATTTTTTTTGGCAAACCTTGGTTTCAACAGAAAAATTTTATAGGCATCTTGGTGTTCAAAAAAAATTCACAGGAGATATTTTGAATAGTCTGGATAGGAACTTCCCTCTAAAAGTAAGCAAAATTTCAGAAAATTCACCAGGAATTTCTAGAAAGATCATCGGGTCCAACATGCTTTGGCCTCGAATTTTCCCGAAATTAAAAAAACCAGCCCTAATCCCGCCGCCTTCGTTAAGTCCTCCCTCCTAATACGGTGTTCACTGGTCTATGGTGTCGCTAATCCATTATGTTCGTCCTTTTCCCCTAATAAGGTCGACGAGGGAATTTTTGCCATTCCTGGAGGAAAATAGTGTTCCAATAATTTGGCTTATTAGGCCTCCGAAGGTTAGGGCAAAATTTTTTTGCATTTTTTTCAGACGGACAGCAAAGTCTATTATCCCAAATTTTCTGGACCTTAAGACACATGGATTTACAAAGGTCACTGGACCGAAAACAACTTTTTTCGTGCTACAAACTTGCATTTTGCCAAACAAATGTATCCATGCCAGATTTGGTGTAGCTTTTCACGCCAATTATATTTCTTGGCGAGACGATTTTTTCTTGTTTTTGATTCGCAATGTCTTATCATGATGATGACAAGATTTTCTTGTTAAGACAGTTTGAATCCATTAGAGAATTTTTTCTTTTTTATGCTCTTTTATGACAAATTCCTAGTTTCAGTAAAAAATTTATCCATTTTGGTCATTGTACATTTCGTACTTTTCATGATTTGTCAATATCCCATCTTGGTAAGATTTTTCCTTTTCCGATTTCCTGTTTTTCTTGCCAATTCAGACGATATTCGCCTAGCACTCTTCCCCTTTTTCCTTGCCAAATTAATTTGTGATTATTTAATTTTCAATTTTTCTTGACAAGATTTTGGTATGGATTTTTCGGCCAAAAATATTCTCAATTTTTTCTACGGATTTTAGACCTCTCCTTACCAAGTTTACCTTTCCTTCCTTATCAAGAATTTTTACAGCCCTATTAATTAACGATTTTTCTTGATACAATCTTGGCAAGAATTTTTGTGGCCAAGTTTTGCGAACGCACCACTGGGCCCACTTTCCATTCATAGATGTCTCTGCCCCATCATCATCATCCGTCATTTCTGACGCGTCCAATTTGGGTGGTGGTGATGGGGCGAGTGCGCCTCTCCGCCCCGGCCAGGGTTGGAACCGCCTACGCCCAATTAATTTATCATATTTTTGGGGTTGGCCTCTTCCTCTTCCGTCACACAATGCAAATGGAACTTTTAGATGGGATGCAAAAAATGAATATTTTACGGCCAGAAGAAGATCCAAAAATGCAATTTATGACCAAAAAATCAATTTTTTGTCTTCTTTCAGCCAATTAAGAATAATTTTTGCCGAAATTAGCAATTTTGGTCCTTTCAAACTATGACGCACAACCTTGAAGCAAATACGCGCAACCTTAGATGCCGTAAATGGGCAACCACGACGCGCAAGCTAATGCGCAACTCTAATATATGCAAGCATAGCGCGCAATTTGATGCGACCATAGCGTGCAAACTGACGCATCAACTCAAAATGCGACAATGACGCACAAGCAACCCTAATACACAACTTTCTAACGCTCCATCTCATGCGCAACCCTGATGCCGCAACTTTACGCGGAAATTCTGCATCTGCAACTTATGACTACCGTGCGTTAATTCTAATGCAACACTGCTACCGCAACTCATAAATTCTATGCGCAATTCTAACGCAATTCTAACTCTTTTGGCGTTAAATTTCTCTATAAAATTTTTGGTTCAAAGCAATTCAATCGGCGCCAAATTTTCATATTAAGTCCACAACCTAAGAAAATCATTGACGCAGAACTTTTTATCTTACGCTATCATTTTATTATGATGGCGGATGGATGCCCCAAATTCGGTTTCTTAAACCCAAAATAAATTTGAAATCCGCGCAAAATTTTTACCAACCCCCCCCCC